>SSNS01000058.1:1983853-2141375 GCA_006937985.1 Aphyosemion australe | reverse complement strand
CGTCGTCACGTCGGGGGGAGGGGGTGCGTGTGGCATTATGCGTTAAGACTGAACAGTCATTAAAAAATGTTTTTTAACTGGTGGAGTAGTTATATGCTTTGTGTGGGTTAGGCTACAGAGATTGGAAATAAATCAATCTCATGCTTTTTATAAAAAAACGAACCAGATGGCTGGAGTGAATGCTGGAGTTGTTGCCTTTTTGAGTGGGCCACCGTAGCTGCAATACTTACTCTGAACTGCATGGCGCTAAAGAGTCGCAATTTTTACCATGATTTCTATGAATATCCCACATAGCACCTTTAAAGGAGTGGAACACTTGTTTAATTAATACATTTGTAGTGGTCTCTTGTAAGAGTGAATGTAAGTTGTTCTCAGGATGACAAAATATACCGGTGCACCATTTCTACGACCTAAAATTTACCCATATCACAGCTGAGCTTCAGACGGCAGGATTTGGAGTCTTATTTCCTGATATTTGAACATCTCGCCCTGGATTGGCTAACAGCAACATGACTCTACCACTGACTCTGTTTGCTCTGCAACGTTGATGTTTTATCTCCACAAATAACACAAGCCTGGAGGAGTTCTGCCGTGTGGTGGAGTTGCTAATGCTAACAGTTAGCTTCTACTAGCCGAGACGTTCTCTGCTGTTTCCTGGACGCTAAACCAACAACAGCCTTCCTCGTCGTGAGTCAAGATGGGTGAGTCCATGAATGTTAAGTGACAGTGTGACGTAGATCTGTCAGGATTTTCTAATCCTAGAGTTTCACCGTCTATTTTCTATCAGAAGCTAATGCAGGAGATAGGTGGAGGAGACTATTTTCATGTTCAGCCTGCATGAAAAACTCAGAGTGACTGATTAGAATCAGAAATAATCATTAAAAATGGGTTTTCAGTGAACCATGCCTTTAAACACAAAATATGATTTTAACCTAGAGACCAGAAATTTGACATAATGTTAGTGCATCCAATCAGAGACACACAATCACATTCCAGCTTGTGTGTCCACCAATCACTGATGGCTTTAACTGGTTTGTTGTTTTTTACGAGTTTCTGCTCTCATGTGAAAGCAACGTGGAGGCAGTCATTGCACAGATGCTGCTGCAGAAGCTTAATCGTCCCAAAATGTGAGGCTGTTATAAATATTTATTGACGCTCGCTCTTTTCTTACCTCCTCTTCCAGTTGGCAAATGTAGACGGTGGCAAGTGATATAATTTGTAGGCATATATTGCCAAATGTATTTTATTTTTGCTTAGCAGCTCTATAGGTGAAGTCAAATCTAACGTGCAAAAAAAAAATAGTAAAGACAAAAATGAAATAAATCTAACTAAATTAATAAATATAGAAAAGGGTTTTCTGAGCGCAGAGGGGATTTCCTGATAACTGGATTTGGTGGATGTTCCAGGAAGTAGAAGGGTGCTAACCAGGACACATCAAGGCTTCCCTGTCTAAACAACATCCTTGTTTCTTCAAAGAGAGCAAAATGAATCTACCCAATTCAGAAAGCATCAAGGAAAGCTGGGCAGCTGCTGTCCACAAACGTAACCTAATGACCCCCAGCTCGTGGTTTACACTCCTGCCCGACCTGTACAGTACCTTCATCAGAATGATGGTATCCACTCCACTTCTGAGGGTATTCCATGTTGGCCAGAGCCTCCGTGATCCTCTCATCCAGCTCGCCTTTTATGCTTGGAAGCTGCTTGCTGCAGTCAAACAGTCCATCACGGAGCTCCTCGCCAGCTGCCTGCGCTAGCGTAGGAAACCTCCTCAGGACTTCCTGGTAGCTCTGAGGTCCAAACTGGTCCCTGTTTGCTCTAAGAAACTCTGCTGCCTCCTGGGCAACATCTCTGAGGTATTTGATGTATGATTTACCCTGGCATGGATGCAACTGATCATTTCTATAACAGTAGGCTGTAACAGATACAACTTCTTCACCATCATGGCCTGTGGAAAAAAGAGAGAAAATATCAAAAACCATAAAAGATCTCTGGGGAAAGTTAAGGAAAAGACTGATATATGACTGAAGGACTCACCTGGAACCACAAAAGAAAGGGTGTGCTCATCGTCGCCTCTTTTTGCTGCAGTCACGTGTGTGAGTCTAGAGCCTTGAGCGACAACATAGAACGATACGTCTTCAGGAAGTCTTTCTTGTAGCATCACATGACCCTCAACTTGACCCTGAGATAGAAGAAAAAAGAGATTGATCTATAAAATTACTCAGCAAACATTCAACGTCACATGGACGTGCAGATCATGTCTATATTCAGTACGACGGTCTAGACCACGTCTGTAGGACGTCCTAACTAGGTCTTTGCACATTTGCAAAAGGGGTGTGTATTGGCAACAATCTGGCAATATAAGTGGGAGGTGATACAATATATCATGATATTAAAAGCCAGATGATATTTGCCATTTTAAAAACTGAATTTATTTGGAAAACTCAGGCCAGACACTTCCAAGATATGTTATCACGAGATCTTGTTGAGCCGTCAGAATAAAGGCGGTAAAAACTGCTGCCACCTAGCAGTCGAAGTTTGGATTGCACCACACAAAAGAAATGCAGTAAAGGTTTTCATATAAATTCTCAATAAAAAAATCGATACACTGCTTTTAAAGCAACATTCCGCAACTTTTACACCTTAAAATTATGCTTTTTTGTAACGTTTTTGCATCATAGTATTATCTATTATGTTCATTTTCATACCTGTGGTAGTGTTGGGGGGTCCCACGTCTGTTTACCGCACTATACAGTTTTTGAGCTTCGGGTAGCGCCGGAAGTACTGACTGGGTGTCGCTTTACGGCAGTATATGGCAAGCCAAAGGGATTAAAAAAAGTGTGCGTTCTAAACGCGCATTATGTCTGCCAAAATGCGCGTCCTGAACGCGCGTTTTGACAACAAAGGGGGCAAAAACTCACGTGTTCTAAAAGCAAGCATTATGTCCGCCAAAACGCGCGTTTTTTTATCCCTTTGGCTTGCCATAATTATATAACGTAGACTCGCGGTTTAGCAGTGGCAGATCCACTAAAGAAAGCTAGAAATCCCTTATCAGAGGAATCTCGGAAAAGAAAAGAAGAACATGATAGAACAAGAGCAAAGACCAGAGTTATTATTGGGCCGTCTTTTCCTCGCTGGAGAGCTCTTTTAGAAAGAACAGCATGAACTACGGACTCTAACCTAGCTGTGCTGCTAATGACTAGGTAAGTAATAAATGATTTCACCAGGGTTATTGTGTTTGGTCGGGCATAAAGTTGTTATACAGTCCTGATAAAACTATTTATTCAATGTGTGGAGGTGGAAAAGTTTGTTTTCGTTGTTTTGTCTGACATTAGGAATGTAAACATGCCTCTTATGCACCAGAGAGAGATTTAATGTTACGACAGTGACGTTACACAGCAAGCCTCTAGAGGGCGACAGAGACCATATAACTGCAAAGTTGCGGAATGCTGCTTTAAATTTCGGTTCAGCATTGTGAGAAGAAATATCGCAATATTTCAGCGTATCGGTATTTTCTATCACTACTTTGCGATGCAGTTAGAATGCTGCAACACAGATGAGGTTCTGTTTTTTACACAGTAATTACCTTTACCATCGTTTTCTTTAAGAGGAATTAATTCCTGATCAAAATGTGGGAAAACAAATCTGATTTAGTTCGGTCAGTTTCACAGCACCTGCTTTAGTGAAAACCAGGAAATAAAAAGTGTGCCAGAAGGGAAAAGAACAAAAAAGTGGACAAGATATTTTCTCAGGGTCCCTGTTACGTGCCACCATCACAATGAGTCATTATTTCTTTTAAAGCATCAACCTTGTTCATAATTTGACCTCATCCACCCATTTTCCTTTCTTGCATCACCCTGTGGAGCCATATTTTGTTTTGATGAGGGCTTGCAATACAAGCAACATCAATCCTCCAGCAGGGCTCAGTGCTGTGTGTACACAAACACACAGTGACCCACAAACATGTGAAAACAGACCAGACTTTCACTTTGATCCTCACATACCTGAACATTTTCCACAACAAAATCCAACAATGCAGCTACAACCGTTTTTAAACAATCTGCTGGAAGGCTGACTGTCTCACGGATTTTCCAACATCTTTACAAAGTCAAGTTCACTTCCTCTGTTATTTTCCACTAGAGGCTGACCTTTAAACGTGGGTTAGGTGAGTGTATCTGGGGTCACATACTTGAAGTTCCACAGTCCCATCAGTCATTTTCCCGTGCTCATATTGAGGCTCTATCTCCTGATTAATGGAGGGTTCTTTTGTTCACTCTTCAGTCAAAAACATCCATCGTGCATAAATGTCTTTTAAGTGTCTACATCTGCTGGATGAAAAAATGCTGGTATTTTTACTCCCAGTGCAATCTGTGTACTTTTATTGTGAATAAGTCATCAGAGCTGTAGCTGAACAGTGAAAGGGACATATCAGACGTTTTGAAGGGAGTCTTATTCACCATAGACAGCTTACTGAACAGCCTCTGATCAGAGAAATAGGATTCAACATGCCTGCTGATGTTAATAGCTGTCCTGGTGAAACACATGATCACTGAGGTGTATGTAGTGTCGTGGTATTTAACCCCTTAACGCCTGAATTTATTTCAAAATATAGAAAATAAATAATCACTTGTGTTTTTGCTTTCAAGCAGATGCTAAATTAAGTTGAGAAAAAAAATTTGACAAAAATACAGGAATGTGTTGGAAATGGAGAATTACGGACGATATTGTGGTTGCATTTGGAGCGGAAGCGGTTTTATGCAAATTCGCGACACTCTGCATTAAGGGGTTAACAAACCATTGAATCGAGTAACTTTGTTTTGGTGAATTTTAGTAAGGGAATAGTTTGAATCTAGGGTCACAGCATATTGGGAAAAAATTTCTAACCTTGCCATATAATGTATATTGCAATATTAAAAGTACAGGAATTTTTAAGTCATGCTACACTCCTGCCAGCTGTTTGACAATTTACCCGTTTTACATACCATGGGCAGTAAATTACACTCTTCCAGGTCAAATCTGCATTGCAACATGATGCAGTCGTAACTGTAGACACAACTCATTCATCAAACCGCTTGGAAATGCAGAATAATCTCCAACTCACTATTCAAAGCCTCATATTGACAGACCAGAGCCATCTGAAACAAATGCTCTTTATACATCCACATGGGTCCAATTTCGGTACGCCAAAAAAATAATTAATCCACAACAAGTTTTACGTACTCAATCCAATGGGGGTGTGTACTGACAAGAATCTGGCAATACGGTATATGTCACAAGACGGGGGAGACGATACGATATATTGTGATCAAAGCAAGACGATATTTTCAATTTTTCAGACACAATTTAATTGGAAAACTTAGACCAGACTTTTCCAAGACACCTCAGTTATCGCAAGACCTCGCTGATCCATCAGAATGAAGAAGATAAAAACTGCTGCCACCTAGCAGTCAGAGTTTGAATTACACCACACAAGAGAAATGCAGTAAATGTTTGCATGTAAATTCTCATTAAAAATCAACCCACTGCTTTTATTTTATAAATTCCATATCACGATCAGTATCATTATATTTCAGTGTATATTATTGTACAAAACCTTCAAATTTTCCTTCAAATGTGCCTTTTTCTTACAAAGTTTACATTATGACTTCCATTAGCCTGTCCATATTAGCTTTACACCTTCACAACACTGACCCTGATGTGTACGCTTTTGATCGAGATCTTTAGTTATCCAGTAGGTGAAGGGGTGACCCCTCTGATGAGGATAAATCTTCAGCTGCTCCTTTTCTCAAGTGTGTAGCACGAACCAATTGTGGTGCAGTGCTGATTTTTAAACAGCAACAACAAATGTTGGTCTTTGCTTTGCTCAGACTAGCTGTTAGCTTATCAGTCCTGTTGGATGTAACCTATTTCTCTGAACTGAGGCCATTCAGGAAGCTGTTTACAACAAATAAGATTATACTTCTTTAAAAAATTTAACACTAAAATGCACATTTAAATGGCCGAAATACCCCTTTGAAGCAATTACTCTGCATTAATGTCACATTTATTTCCCAATCCGGATCACGCCGTAGCTTTCAGAGTGTCTGTCTGAGCCCGGTGAATAGTTGTTGGGAGGCAGAAGTTCAGATGACCTCTTGTGTGAGCAGACTGTTGGTGTGGACTGATAACGAGGTCAGACACAGACGGCTCTTTCTCAGCCTGCTGTGTGCGCTAAGTGGTTAGCAGCAGTACCACTTCATGAACACTTTGGGTTATCCTTGATTGTTTTTTTTACAGAAACTGATAAGATGTCACGTTATGGTTTTGCAAACCAGACGATGACTGCAAAATAAAACAGAAATGTTGTTTTGTGGGTCCTTTGGTCAAGGTTTCAAAACTAAATTTCACCTTTTCCTTAACAGAAGCACAAGAAGTCTTTTCTTTTCCAAGTATCACTTTATGTCCCTCCCAGAACACTGTAGTTCCCACCTAACTGTCCCTACAGTCTGCAGCAGCCTCAGATATTATTACTCCCTCTGACACAGTTTGATCAAACAGAATTAGAGCGATCTGGACGGTTCCTCCTGAGCCGCGTGAAGGAGAAGCAGGAGGCGGGCTAAAAACGTGATAAGACACCAGGCTGATCCTCACCACGTTATCGCGACACAACCTGATCCTGAAACAGTGAATTATTCAACACCTCGTGGCTTTACCTCAAGCTTCCCATGAGGGTGGTTTCAAAGTCATTATGAGATTAAAAACACCAGCAGATCAATTACAAATACCTGTCTGACATAACAGCTGCTGGGTTTGTTTTTTATCCAAACATGACACCCATTAAGACGTAAGCAGGAGGCTTTATAACCTCAACATGTTCAGAGGAAAAAAACATCAGATCTGCTGTTTGGTCTCCAGGAAACCAGCAGTTATCAACCGGAGCTCTTAGCTCTGATCTCCTGAGTACGACGCGTATTTGACATCAGGGGAGCAAGAGCAGTCCCGCTGCAACAACAAAAACAGCTCCAATAACAAAACACTCGGGTTTGGAGAGAAGCTACCCTGACGTCAGTGTTCCACTTATCTGCTTCACAATTTAAACAGCGACACAAATTCCATCTAGTCCCAACAAACAAGCACGGCTCTACAGTTCCACTAATCCTCACATGCAGCTTGAAGGAAAATTCAGTTAGATTAATTCAGAAAGAAAATTTTGCAGAGTGTTGCAGAAATAGCTGCTATGACGACATAAGAAGCCCCGACTCTGAAGCAGCTCTGCAGGGCTGAATAGTTCAGGAGCATCAAGCTGAACACAGTGGCACAACTACAGTGTTCAGCTTTGGTAGGTGTGATGATCGATGTGTTTAGTTAACAAACCAAAATACAAGATTAGTCAAAAATCAACTTTTTTCCTACGTTAGGCAGATAAAGAGATTAACTTAAAGCTTCCCTACAGGTTTGGTCCCTCTGAAGGCTTAATAACCTCCACTGCTCTCTCACTGCCACCTCCGTGTGTCTGCTGGACAATCTAAAGCTTACTGTAGCATGGTACGTAGCGTAACCATTAAAACCAGTGATGGTTTCATCCCTAACTGTATGACAGAATATTAGTGCCTTTTCACATACCGCTAAAACAGGAGCCACCAACTTCAGTTCTCTACTATCCTGTAGGTTTCCTTAGCCTAGAAATCTAGAAATCTAGACCCACCGTAGCTAAAAGATGTTGCTACTGCAGGTCGGTCTAGCCACGCTCCACTGTAGCCTCAGCAGCTCTACCAGTGGCCTCATCGGTTTTGTGTCTTGCTAGGTTTTTAGGGCAGCCTAAGAACTAGGGCTGTGACAGAGAAAAACTACAAAGATGGCGTCAGCTCAGGAACGACGCTCGCCAGAAACGGCTTTGGCATCAACTTTGGACGATTTAGACTTGAGCCTTTCTGTGAGACATGAGCAGATAGAGGTATGCAAGTCATTTATTTCCAAAAGGGATGCATTTGCAGTGTTTCCCTTCCATAGGCTTTACCGTGGCACAGCGCCACAGCTGAAATTCCAGTGCCATGCCTACAAAATGCCGATATATATATATATATATATATATTTTTTTTTTTTTAACGAGACATTGTTAATACTTCAATTGAACCTGCGCTGTTTCCCGAAGAAGCAGCAGGAACCACTCTGTTGTTGCACGTGAACACAGCATGCAGGCAGCAAGGGGGAGGAGGTGGGGCTGTTGTTTACAGCAGCGCACGGAGTGGTGTGTTTAAAATAAAACAACATTGACAATGGGCTGCACAATTAATCAAATTTTAATCACGATCTGGGTTTTGAACGCTTATAAAAACAACAGAAGCAGATTATTTGCTCCTCCCCCCTGAGCTGCTCCGGGTTACAAATCAAGCGCACCTCCCACACAGCGTTGCCAACTTAGCAACTTTGTTGCTATTTTCTAACTTTTCAGACCCCCTTCTTGACCTTTTTTTCTTAAAAACACACAGCGAACAACCAGGCAACATTTCTGAGGACCCTTAGCTGCTTTCTGTATAACTTTGTCGTCAATATTCACTGCAGGTTAGCAAAACACCCAGCCTGCATTTCAGTCAAAAGAATCGTGATCATCATCTTTGCCATAATCGTGCAGCCCTACATTGACATCAAGGTGAGACAAGTGTCGTAATTCAAGCATCTCTTAACCCCGTGTTGTGGTCAGATTATATATAATTACATATACAGGATGGCGTGCCAGGCAGGGTTTCCCATGCTTTCTTGCACCTGATTTAAATGAATTAAAGATCAACAGGCTTCTGCAGAACTCAACCAGGTAAGGAGGTGAATAAATCATTTAATCCAGGTGTGCTGGAGCAGGAAACATGTAAAGCATATACATGGAAGCCCTCATGTACTGGGGTTGGTGATGCATGACCTAAATATTCTGTCAGTCTCAGACAAGGTCAAGCATCAAGCCTCAGAATAAACTGTCAACAAGCCTCCTTTTATCCGTTGATCCTGCCGGTATCTGTAACTGGCCTGACACTATGTTACATGTATAGAGGTGCCCCAGAAAACTTGACTGGATGTGTTACAATAGCAGCCTTTATATCACAGCAGCGCGCCACGGCTCGCCTGCACAAAGCCCGGCATTCAAATCTGGATCTCATTTGAGATTTGCTCCTGTTGAGCTGTGACCTTCGAGGGCGGAGACGCTGCTTCCTCTTAACTGGGAGGTGTGTGCACGAGCGCTGGAGCAGCCCATAATGATTTACGTCCCCTACAAGCGGAGGTTAAGGCTTTTTTTGGAGCAAATTCCCCTTCCCTCCCCCCTGCTTTCTGAAATGGGTGACACAGCAAAACAAGCAGAAGCTCTGCTCACAAGAAACCTGGCAGTGTTTCAACGGCTGGCCCACCCAGGCGTTCACATGCACGCAAGCACACGGCAGAGAGAGGCAGGCAATAAGAAAAAATATGGTGGATGTGGAAGAAATAAAAGTGCTAGCCTGAAAAAGATCAACGATGTTAAACAACCAATAGTCTTCACCTGAAAATGCATCCCATAAACAAAAACCCAAAAAACACCTATTGTTTGATTGTGACGCTCGTGTTTGGTGGAAGTTTCAGAGATCATCTTCACTTTAACAGCTCGTGTTGGGCCTGACTTCCCTCGAGACTGAATGGCTTCGGTTTCACCAGCGAAACAAGGCTTACGGGTCACCCTGTTAGCAAAGACTCTGGTGACGAGAGAAAAATAATAAAAACTAACAGCCCCTTCTGCTAGACCACCAGCACGAGAGGCACTAAGAGACAAGAACATGCAGGCACTTACATATAGAGGCACCTCTTTTGTGTTCACCTCCATGTTCCTTCCATCCAGCAGACACCTGAAAGAGTCAGGTTACAACAAAGTCAGGTTAATAATAACACCAGAAAGGAGTCCGCTGCAGGTGGTCTGGTCCTGGTCTAATCTTTAACCGTGCTTATATCACCCCACATCACTCACAAACGTCTTTTCTAAACGGCTTTTTCCTCAGAAGGGTCGCGGGAAGATGGTGCCTAAGAGGAGGGGGACAGGTCGCCGGTCCATCCCACTCACTCACACCTAGGGACAATTTAGGGTGGCCAATTAACCAAACATGCATGTTTTTAGTCTGTTGGGGCAAATCGGTAGCCTGGCAAGCCATCCTATATATGTGTATATATAAACTCTGCAAAGCAAGAATTGGTCTAGTTCACTAGGCTAGCAAATCAGGGCACACAGAGAAAACCCACGCATGCACCAGGAGAACATGCTAATTCCACTCAGGATGGATGCAACCGGGATTCGAACCTGCAACCTCCTCGCTGAAAGCTTCCAGGTGCTACAAACTACTATTCAGACTCAGATCTTTCTTAAAAGAACAAGAGAATAAAACATTCTGAACTCAAACACTTTCAATTTTGCTTTTCTGTAAGTCAATCCTGGTTATATCTTGTGGACAAAATAAGAAAAACAAAATTCTGGTTGAGCTGTTAAAACTGTAACATAAGAAATCAAACGTCAAAATCTGGCAAATGGCTGATATCTAAAACATTTTACTAAAAGCATTATTTTATAGAAAGATTTGAAGAGATAATACCACTTCATTAGCCTACCATTGGCCCAAACAGTTATAGGTTGGGCCAATCACAGCGCTTTATGTTTGGAGAGAGACGCTAAGCTGGCTTAGCAGCAGAGCCATGACGGAGAAAACTACAAAGATGGCGTCGGCTCAGGAACAGTGCTCGTCTGAAACGGAAGACTGCCTCGCTGACTGATTTCCATATAAGTGAATACGTGACATTGCTCGTTGCTCTGATTGGTCCAACTGAGTGCGGAGACTGTTTGAAAGACAACCGTAGATTCCGCTCCACGACCGAGCTCTGTCTATGGGTCGTTGCCAGACTATTTATTTACATATTATACGATGGCTTGCCAGGCTAGCACTTTTTTGCTTTCCACTGCAATCCTTCAATAAATTAAATTCCACCTATAGAGAATAATGCTTTTGAATGGGAAGAGAGGTTGTTGATCAGAAGGTGAGCGGTTCGATCCCGGGCTCTGTCAGGCCACCTGTCCAAGTTTCCTTGGGCAAGATACTGAAAGTCCTGAAAATCCCCATTTAAATACATTTAATCAGATTGCTGGAGAGCTTCTCATGTGGTCCTTCACCCCACACAGTGAGGTAGCAACCCCAGCTTGGGGAACCACTAAGCTAAGGAACCACCTCCTCTTCCTCCTCCTCCTGAGGTGGCGTGGAGCCGAATACGACGCCAGTGTAACTGGATCACCCGCTCACATCTGATCTACTGTGACTTCACTCTACTGTGAATTGTGCATGACTTCAAAGCTGCACAGCAGCATCAGCTGTTCAGGCTGCAGAGTCTGGACTCTTATCTGCATCTGAACAGTCTGATCCCACAACTCAGCAGCTTGTTTTGATTCTTGTGTTTATTTTTGCTTCTATGATGAAATGCAACCATGACCAGACAGTTGCATGAAGATCAAGAATATGAATTTTGTTTTTAGTTATTTGTAGGTGTCAGAGGGAGCATGCATGGCTAATGTGCACTGGTAGCACAGCAACGGACTAGCAGTCTTGCTCAAATTAGCAAATGAGAAAGCAGAGACTGACAAATGTTTAGTTATAACAAACACAGTACCAATACCTCGCCTGACCAAAGCAGTTACAATATTCATGAAGGAATAATTCAACCTGTCCAAACTGGCTCTAAACTGAGTCAAAGCCCAAACTCCTGTGGTGAAATTCTGATTCCAGAGCCCAGAGAGAGCAGGTTTTCCCTCACATCTAATCCGTGAAAAGGCCACTGGTGTCGTGCACAAACATGCTAAAAGGACCACATTCATGAAGCATGTTTATGTTCTCGGTTAACAGTGGGCCGACTGTTCCTAGGTGAACTGAACGTCAAAATGCAGGACATTGTCTAACCTGCTAACAGGGCTAGAAGGGATTCAGGGGGAGCAGTTACACCTGGCCCACAATAACATTTAAGGGACTTTCAGGATTGAATCAGAACAACTTCTATCTAACATTAAAAAAACTCAACCAGTTTATTTATTTGGGGGGGGGGGGGTTACACGCTAAGAAATGAAATGTTGAATTTACTTAACCAAGTTATGTCAACTGGTTCCACTAACTCTAGTTGCTTAAATGTAAAGATTTCCTATTAAATGGTCTATTTTTTTAATCACATCACGTCTTTAAATAAATCTGCAGCCACGAGTCAAATAATGAATGAATTTAATTTCTCTAATCTAATAGAGGTCTGCTGTCCTAAAAGTCCTTTTTTTGTAAATAAAAACGAGTCAAAGGACAGAAAACAGCAGCAGCATTCAGATGTTTCACTGCAGATTCAGCCCTGTCACACCTGTCCTTGGGGCGCGACCAACACTAAAACACCTATCAGATTCAAAAGCTGCTCAGCATTATCAATAGAGAATTCCACAGACATGGGCGTCTGCTTTTAGTCTAACATATCAGCTATTGTAATGAGGAACAGAAGCGGAGCTACATTTCATACTGTAGAATAAACATTGTCCAGCTGTCAGGTCCCGCCCCCTTCAGTCAGCTGCTCCAGGTTTGCCTTCCCTTTATGCAAAAGCTTTAAAGACCAGGTGTGCATGGACACAATCAGGAATTCAACACCTGTCAGGGTCAGAGCTTCGTAAACAAATAATATGTGGTCTACCAAGGAGAAGCAGGAGCAGATAGTGTGATCGGGAAACCAAAACAAGGCTGCAGATGTGAGAGGATATTTTTTAACCCCAAGCTTTTTGAGGATGTAGGGCCTAAGTGTCATTGTCCTGGTTCTGAGTTTACAGTAACTGCTGCTCAGACTGAAGAAGAAACCTGACCTGACTTAAAGCCATGAGCTCCAGAGCCGAGCGTGGGAAAGGAGATTACACATCACAGGAGAACACACGCTGTCAGAAAGCATTTGTTAAATGTTTTTGACTTCTATGAAAGCTATGTAAATGTTCTCAGACATAAGCAGGTACATCCTGGATTGTTTGGATTTTTCTCAGGTGATGCATGGCTTAATCAACCCTTTCATGTGGCAAAGTGCCATCAAAAACTCTAACGAGCTGTACTCGTTACCTAATGCAACTGTAGTTGTTGCACACATGCAGCAAATGAGCTGCATTCAGGTTTTCTTTCTGATTTATTGTAATAACAATTATTGCAAAGTGAAACGCTGTTTAAAAAGTTTACAGTGATGCTAAATCTGACAATAATGGACTTCTCTCTCCCCCTCTCACTGAGAAGTGAAACCCACGCATGCAACAATCCACACGCACGAGAGCAGAAAATAATGTCTGCAAGTTCTCAACAAAGAGCAGCTTGTGAGTGGAGGAAAGCGAGCGATTCGAGCCACTTTTCTTACCTGTGAACGCACCACCACATCAAAAGATGAACCAACGACACGAGCTCAGACTTTAAAGTCTCTCTGTGAGCAGGTTTCGGTGTGATTTAATCATTTAAAGCTGTTTTTAATCTACTCCAGGTGAGGATGAATCTGTTATTACCTGCCGTCGCCTCTCTCTCTCTCTCTCTCCCCCCAGAACTCGGTCCGAACTGTCGCGCGACTTTTCCTATTTCATTTTCCGCCTGTCTCGTGCTCACTCACCTCGGCTCAGCTCCTTTGAAGTCCCTCTTCCTGCTCGAGCTGCTCCTGCTTCATCTGTGGTTTTCGCTCCAGGAGGAAAAGTGAAGAGAGAAAGCTCCAGTATTGTGGGGGTTTGTTTGCAGGTGTCACCGGAGTCGCTTCCCCTCTTCAGGCGGCTCTGCTCCGTTCGGATCTGGTCTGGTCCACCCCCCTCCCTCACCGGACCGCAGGTCCAGACATGACATGACATTTATCACCCATGCTCAGCTCTACTAACTCTCCTTCAAAAGGTTTTTACACACATGTAGACCTAATGGGTGTGACTTACAGCAGCCTGTTGTGTAATAAGCACGCTGTGGTGTTAATACAGAATAACTAGATGTTTAAATTTCATCCAATCAGAGACGAGCAGGGATGATGTCACGTTTATTTCTGCTCCGTTGGTTTTTTATCTGTTTGTGCACAAAGCAAACAAACACTGCAGTTTGCATCCAGGTGATGTCATGTAGGTGTGCGGGGGAGACAGTTTGATGCTTTTCATTTATAAAATTACATGTTTGAAAAATCCTGAAACAAAAAGTAAACATTCAGATAGTTTTAAATGGTCTAATTTTCCATTTAAACCTTCAAAATGAAGGTAAAATTGGAAACTTTAATGGCAAAAATACCCACAATACAATTGATCAGATTTATGTATATATAGAAGAAATTTTACCCAACAAAAATAAATTTAAACACTGATAAACAACTGATTGCCACTTTATTAGGTACACATTGCTAGTATGGGCTGGACCCCATTTTCCATCAGAACTGCCTCAGTTATTAATGACAAATATACAATAAGGCCTTGGGAATAAACCTCAGAGGTTCTAGTTCAGCATCAGCTCCATCAAGCATCTCCTGTTCAACCACATCCCAAAGGTTCTGGAACCATAGATCTGGTGACTGTGGAGACAACTCAGGGAACTCATCCTCGTGTTCAAGAAACCAGTTAGAGATGATCTGAGCTTTGTGATGTGGTGCATCATCCTGCTGGAAGTAGCCATCAGAAGATGGGTCCACTGTGGTCATAAAGGGGTGGACAACGATACGCAGGTAGGCTCAGATGGTGGTAAGAGACATTAAGTAGAACCTACAGTCTGAAGCACTGATCCAAGGCAGGATGGATCCATGCTTTCATGGTGTGAACCCCAAATTCTGACCTAACCATCTGCAAGTTGCTGCTGAAAAATCCAGACTCATCAGACCAGGAAACATGTTTCTAACCTCGTGTTGTCACGGTGATCCTGTGTGAATTGTAGCCTGTTGTTATGTTCTTAACTGACAGGAGGGACGCTGGTCTTCACTGCTGTGGTCCATCTGCGTTCAGGTTCAGAGATGAGATTCTGCAAACGTTAGCTGAGCTGCTGTTGCATTTCAGTCATCTTGAACCAGTTTGAAAAAATTCTCTGTAAACCCAGAGGTGGTGGGTGAAAATCTCAACAGATCAGTGGTTTGTGAACCACTCAGACCAGCCAGTCTGGTACCAGCCACCATCCCAAACTCAAATCTCCTCTCTCCTCTGATCTGAGAGAAGTCATCTTCACCACATCTAGACGTCTAAAAACACAGAGTTGCTGTTTGGCCAATTCACTATTTGTGTTAAGAAGTCGTTAAACAGATGTACCTTCAGAAGTGGACAGATGTGCTTATCTCTATAATTAAATACAGCCTGATCTTCATTTCAGGAATGTCATTTTTCACTGTAACATTATTGAGAAACCATTTTTTACTTGTTATTTTTGAAATATGATCTTCACTCTGAGTTTCACATTCAGGCTGAACATGAAAATAGTTCTCCAATAGAAAATAGAAGCAAGACAGATCTACGTCACTGAAAATAGCATTCATGGACTCACTCATCTTGGCTCGCAACGGGGAAGGCTGTTGTTGGTTTAGCGTCCAGAAGAGAAGAGAGAACATCTCGAATAGTAGAAGCTAACCGTTAGCATTAGCAACTCCACCACACAGCAGAACGCCTTCAGGCTTGTTTTATTAGTGGAGATAAAACATCAACGATGCAGAGAAAACAGCGTCAGTGGTAGAGTCACGTTGCTGTTAGCCACTCAGAGGAGAGATGTCCAAAAATCAGGAAATAAAACTCTGAATCCTCCATTTTCTGCTCCCCTCTCTTCCGACTAACTTCTACTTCCTGAAACAGGAGCGCCAGAGCTTTGTTTCCCCCTCAGAGATTGACTTACAAGGCATTCATTTATACTAGTGACCACTGCAACTATATTGAAAAACAAAAAGTGAACTTTGTCTTTAAATTAAGTTATTTTTTTACACAAAACAGTTCAGGACATAGTGAAATATAACCTTTTCTTTGCATATTTAACAAAAAAAATTGTTTTCGTGATTTCAGCACATAAGAGGTGTAACAAGGTGTTTGAAGAACAAAGCTGTTATTGTCAGAGTTTAATCTAATTCAGCGTTCATTAAAGAGAAGATCGTCTGACTCCTGAGAAGTTTCCACAATGACCTTAATGGGTTAGAAAAGGGAGACTTTTCCAGAATAACTGAATAACTGCAGGTTGAACATGCAAATGACACGAAACCGTGAGTTCTAAAATAACTTCTGTTTCCATATCCAACGCAAATGTAAACAAAATCTTTTATTTTAAATATAGCGATGAGTCACTGTTTTCTGGACACATCCCTGATCTGTTTGTTCAGTGGAAGGAGGAGGGTGAATCCTGATGTCTGAGCTGATACTGGGCTGCTCTTAATTCAACAACCTCAAAGCGCTCGCTCAAACTGGTTTGGTTGGTGGGAAGACAAACAATGGCAACATAATGAAGAGTCTCTCTGTAACAACGGATCAAACCCTTTTACGACTCACCGTCTTACAGGAAATCGTTGAGGTTTATTTCCTGTTTCAAACATGCTTTTATTTTACCAAGAAAAGATCATGAATCTGTCTTGTTTAAACATTTTGACTTTTATTTCTCTTTTAAATGAAATTTCAGCAGTTTCTAAATGTTCAAATACGGTGATCAATTATTATTAATAGGCTAATATTATTCTGTTTTCTAGTTGTGTTTCAGATTCACATTAAATTAAATCCTCTAATAGAAGTTACTACTTTTGAACTGTCTAATTAAAGGGACACTTGGCAGTTTTGCTTGCTTTTAGCACCCCCTATTGTCCGTTATTAATTCATTGTGATTAAAAGCAAAATTGAAACTCATCTCCTCGCTGTGCATTCGTCTTTTTTACACCTTAACCTAACTGCTGAAATGTCTTCTCAGCCTTCATTAGTGTCTACAGGAGCGGTTCATCACTAAATCAAACAAATCAGCTGTGTTCACGATCTAAAACATGCAGGAAACATGCTGGAAGCAGACTGCAGCTCCAGGCATGTCCGCTCCATTTTACTAAGTCCAACAGAGACCGGACCGCCACTCTGAAGTTGCAAGTGCGTTATTCTGGCCACAGAGGGCGGTGGGGGTCTGAGTGACGTTTCATTAACCCTGTAAAGGTCATTTTAGCACAAACTGGCTCAAGAACATGATTTAAAAATATGAAAAATTTGCACAGTATGGCTTTAACCTTGTTTGTGGTTTTAACTCTTAAATTAATGACTCCTTGTTATGTGAAACAGTTGAATTATGCTCGTGGCGTTTCCACACCTAACACAAAATATGAGCGTGACACGAGCCTGTAGAAAAAGGACATTAAAGAAATAGGAGATAAAAATGTGACATTTCAGAAAAAAGTTTTAAAAAATGTCAGTCAAAAATTTTAAAAAGATAAATGATCTTGTTTCAAGCTGCTGCCCCCGCGACCTGACTCGGGATAAGAGGAAGAAAATGGATGGATGGTCTTGTTTTATCATAAATTACACTGAATAAACATCCAGAGTAAAATCATAAATGTGAGGGTTTGGGGTCATTTAAGTGCAGTTATAAAATATGTTTTCTTTCACTCTGATGAAACTATTGTGATTATATCTAGGCCATATGTCCATTTTTGGTGCCACACCCACCTACCGTTTCTTATAGCCACATGAAATTTGATCTGACCGCCAATTAGCATTAGCCTGTATTACATGTATGGTGATGTATGAAAATGTCCTTATAACCCACATCCAGATTGATGGGCAGCAACATTTGCTTAATTTAATAAAGAGCATCTGACTGATTTTAATCTACCGGTACTTACATTTTGGGGAAAGACAATTAAATCAAATAAAACTCTTTGTTCTGTTATTTGTTAAAATCTGGTTCATTTTGGACCTAAAAGGACCGTATTGTTTTTTATGCACTGATGTTTAAAACTTTAATATTTTGATGGATTTTGGTTAGGGTCAATTATTTATTCTAGTGTTCTTATGAACAAAAACAAAGAAGTTGTCACCCAGTTTTTTTCCTCATTTTCCACACGAGCCTAATCTTGTTCAGCGTAACATAAGGCTGCAGTCCGTCCCAGCAGTGAAAGGTGAAAGGACAGAACATCAGTCCATCACTGAGCTGTAGAGATAAAAATGACCTGGAGACAAGGAAACTGTTTGCATGAGACATCACACACATCTCTACAGTTAGACAATAATTCTTCCTGGTTTTCATCTGTATTCTGATCTCATGGATGAACTTTCCCCACATGCTTATCTTGTTCAGAAAAAAGAAGAGGAGGGTTTTGTCCCCATTCCTGCTTTCAGGCTTTGTCTACTGATGACCCACATATTAAATTAAATTAGACCACAACTTCAATAAAGCTTAATGAAAATACATTTTGCAATTTAACAATGACCAATTTTGACAGTTGTTTTTTTTCCTTTTGCTTAATTTATCTTGTTCATTTATGGTCAAAATGATAAAAGGCCATTTGAGGGGACTAGAGCTTACAATTGCACAGAAACAATGTTACAATATTAGACAATACTGCCACCTGTTGGCAGAACTGCAGAAATAAGTCAGGTTCTCAGAAAGAAAGAAAAAAATCTCTTGACCAGTGCAAACACAACAGATGCGCCTGTTAATATCAGATTCAGTGAATGAATGAATATTTAATTTGAATTTTTGCATAGTAACAGTTAATTTTTTTTGTTTGTTTATCATAAAAAAGTCAAAAAGTATAATTTTCTCAGTTGACTGAACACAGTGATGAGGTGAAAGAAGAAGAAGAAGAAGAAGAAGAAGAAGAAGAAGAAGAAGAAACATCATTAGTTTAATTTTCAAAAGGTCTCAAGGACATTTCATAGTTAAAATCAGGTTAAAATACGACCCCCCCCCCCCCCCCCCCCCCACTTGTATGTTGATCAGGTCACTGTCAGCAAAAGGGTCAGGGTGTTTCCAAATCAAAAACCCTGGATGAATAACGAAGTGCAATCCCTCCTAAAAAGCCGCAACACTGCCTTCAAGTCAGGGGACAGGGCAGCGTATAGGGCAGCTAGGGCAGACCTGAGTACAGGCATCAGGAAAGCCAAGGCGGCCTACAGGAGGAAGATTGAAGATCACTTTGCCGATAACGACCCTAGAAAGATGTGGCAGGGGATAAATCACATCACAAACTACAGAAGGAGTAACCAGGCGACATCTAAGACCGATGCGTCGCTGGCTGAGGATCTAAACCAATTCTTTGCCTGCTTTGAGACTACCAAGGCATCAGCTGTCACACCACTTCCTCCCGCCCCCAGTACCGGCACACTGACACTTCAGGAGCATCAAGTGAGAGGTGTTCTGAGGTCAGTGAATCCCAGGAAGGCGGCAGGCCCGGATGGAATACATGGAAAGGTTCTCAGAGCGTGTGTCTGGAGTCTTCACTAAAATCTTCAACCTGTTCTTATCACTCAACACCGTCCCACCCTGCCTCAAAACCTCCATCATCATCCCCATCGCCAAGAAGACAGCTGTGGACAGCCCAAATGACTACAGACCGGTTGCTCTTACACCTGTAGTGATGAAGTGCTTCGAGTGACTAGTCCATCAGCACATCATGGCCTGTCTGCCTCCCACCCTGGACCCCCACCAATTTGCCTACAGGGCAAACCGATCCACTGATGACGCTATCTCCATAGCGCTCCATACTGCACTGAGTCATCTGGAGCACCAAGAAAGCTATGTGAGAATGCTCTTCCTGGACTTCAGCTCAACATTCAACTACATCATCCCTGAGATCCTGGTCCAAAAACTGCCCCACCTGGGACTTTCCACCCCCATCTGCCTCTGGATTAAGGACTTCCTGACAAATAGACCACAGTCTGTCAGACTCGGCCCCCACCTGTCCAGCACCATCACACTTAGTATCGGCTATCCACAGGGTTGTGTTCTGAGTCCCCTCCTGTTCACTCTCTACACATCCGACTGTTCCCCGACCCATCTCTCAAACACCATCATAAAGTTTGCGGATGACACCACCGTGGTTGGACTCATCTCAAGGGGTGATGAGTCGGACTACAGAGATGAGGTCATCAGACTGACTGCCTGGCATTCAGTAAACCACCACAAAAACCAAAGAACTCATCCTGGACTTCAGGAAGGGCAGAGCAGACCCGGCCCCACTCTACATCCATGGGGACTGCGTGGAGAGGGTACGCTCCATGAAGTTTCTGGGTGTGCAGATCTCTGACGATCTCTCCTGGACTGCAAATACAACAGCGGTGGTAAAAAAGGCCCAGCAGCGTCTCCACATTTATCCTGCACCAAATGGAGTGGCACTCCAATTTCGCTGTGCCCTGTACAACGACAATAAAGTCTATTCTGATTCTGATTCTCACTTGTCGTGTTGACCATCCCACTTTAGTCCAGTAGGTGGCGGTAACGCGCCTATAATAATAGCTGCAAACCCCAAAGAAATGACAAAAGAAGAAGACTGCGCATGCGCACGTCAATCAAAACGCCGACACAACAAGACTTGTTTGATGAGATTGCTTGAGGGGGAAATGCCGTATCAAACCAGAACTTTGTGCAAGTAAAACATAACTTTAAAACGTTTATGCGTAAAACGTTTAAATATTAATATGTCATTTTCCCGCATATCTCCAATAACTAACGACACATTACGATAACAGTAGCTATCATGCTAATACGTGGCTAACAGACGTGAGCCGCATCATCCTTTCCCTTCGTGTTTGAGTTGTGCAGTTATTCGTTTTATTCTAGTCTCGGTTTGTTAACCCGTGGTGCCGTTGGAGGATGGAGACCGTGTCACCAGCCGACGGCACGGTGGACTGTCCTCTGGTCTCTGAGGATGTGGACAGGATCTGCGTGATGCCTGATCTGAGTACCATAAAGACTGAGCAGGCGGTGGGTGCGACCCCCGATGACACCAACCCCCAGAATGTGGCCATGGGCATCAAGTTCATTCTGCCCAACCGCTTTGACATGAACGTGTGCTCCAGGTTTGTGAAGTCTCTCAACGAAGAGGACAGCAAGAACATCCAGGACCAGGTGAACTCTGACCTGGAGGTGGCTTCTGTTTTATTTAAAGGTAAGAAAAACAAGCTGATCATTTGTCTTGTAGGTGATAATCTGAGTCTTACAGTTAAGCCTGGTTATACGTATAAATAAATGTGTTTTGTCTTTCAGCTGAGTGTAACATCCAGACTTCACCCTCACCTGGAATACAAGTCCGCCACGTGTATACACCATCCACCACCAAACACTTCTCCCCCATCAAACAGTCCACAACCCTCACCAACAAACACCGTGGCAACGAGGTTTCCTCCACACCTCTCTTAGTTCACTGTAAGTACTTCAGCTGAGATGTTTAAGATGGAGATTTTTACTTTCACGCTGTAATGTTTTATTTTATTTTTCTGTCAGCTCTGTCCATTCATCAGCTGGCAGCCCAAGGAGAAATGGTGTTTTTGGCCAGCAGGATTGAACAAGGTAGGGTTTCAGCTTTTGTAGCAATGAGTGAACACTCGTAACTACCAGTGTCTTGATCTGAACTAGTAGAGTGATCATTTTTTACTTTTTTTTATCTTCTATGCATTTATTTATAAATGTCCACATCTTAAAATGTCTTCATACAGATAGTCCAAAGCCAATAAAATGACCTCATTACATTCATCCAGTGTAGAAATCCTTCAGATTGAGTAAATAAAAACCAAGATGTGAGGAAATTTACAAAGTTGACTCATTTATTCAGGCGGTTCGTGTTATTGCAAAGGTAAAAAAAAATTAATTTAGATTTTTTTCTTCATATTTCTCAACAGAGACTGTTATTAATCTCCAAGATGAGGAAGGCTTCACCCCACTGATGTGGGCAGCGGCACACGGACAGATCGCTGTTGTGGAGTTTCTTCTTCAGAATGTAGGATCAAATACAAACAGATCACTTTTTTATTCAATCTGAAAAGAAATATTGAGAGTATTCTGACTTGCAGGGAGCCGACCCCAACCTGCTGGCCAAAGGGAGGGAAAGCGCATTGTCTTTGGCCTGCAGTAAAGGATACACCGATATCGTGAAGATGCTTATAGACTGTGGAGTGGATGTTAATGAATATGACTGGGTAGGAATTTATTTACTTTGCAGAATTTGAACAAACGGAACCTTTTAGTCATGCAGGGCAGCCATGATGAGTAGTTTTTGCTGTTTGTTAGCGATAAGCGACGATGTGTCTTTGGTTTGTTTCAGAACGGAGGAGCTCCACTGTTGTACGCCGTCCATGGAAACCACGTACGCTGTGTGGAGATTCTGTTGGGTGAGAAGAGATGAAAAACCCTGTGGAGATACGTCTTAAAGGCTTTTTTTTATGTTACATGTTTTTTTTGTGTACCTCAGAGAGTGGCGCTGATCCTACAGTAGAGTCCGATTCTGGATTCAATGCCATGGATATGGCTGTGGCTATGGGCCATCGAAATGGTACGTAAAAGGAAATAAAACGTAGACTGAATGCTTTCAGGAAGGAAATGTACCTAGATAACGATAAAATCCTGCAAATCTACCGTTTATCAAGGTATTTGTAAAGCTGTGGCCAGTCATGTAAATCTATATAAATCTTGCAGACTTTGTCGCTCAGTCTCAACTAAAACATGGACCTGTTGCTTAGCTTCTCCAGGCAAAGCTCCTACTAAAAGGTCCACCTTCATAAAGTCATAAAGGTCTTTAGCATTTAAAAGTCAATGCACCCGTTCCTTCCAGACACCCAAGTTGCATCAGAAAAAACTGGCATCCTCATGTTTTGTTTTGTTTTGAACTTTGGGTCCGAGTGCTGCTCCCTGCTTGTATCCTGCCAGCAACGCCAAAATGTAAAGCTGGCCACTCACAGCTGGAGCTTCTGGATACAGGGGGGGTGGGGGCAAGCAACTCAGACAACCCAAACACATACAAATATTTCCCTCTGTGCAACATATTAAGGTCATTTAAAGATAAGTTTGTTTTCACTGTTCAGCTGGTTGTTTTGACTGTGGTCCCATCTCTATGTGGGTGTGTTTAGTTCAACAGGTGATGGAGGCGCACCTGCTGAAGCTACTGATGGCCATCAGAGAGTGAGCTGTGGTTCTGGAGGAGAACTGATCCTGGAGGGACGTCTCTGGGTGCTGGACAATCATGGAGCCATTATCTTCACTGAGCTGTGGCTGACTGGTGGTGACAGATTATGAATGCTGTTTAAGTTTCTACAATGTCTCAAAAATGCCCCGAGAGTTCTTGATTTCCTCACAGGGCTCTCTCAGGGCTCAGCTTATGAAAACATGTTGAGCTGTTTCACGTGTCCGTATCTCGTCTCCGTTTCATTTCTGAGAGTCAGAAAGCTTCACGGCTTTGGCATTAGGGCTGGACGATAAATTGAAAATTTATCGTTATCGAAATCTCTGACTCTAACCGATATAATTTTTCCCGTGTCAATAAATTCGGTAATAAAAAAATGAAAAGATGTGTGTAGGTTGGCGACATTCATGTCTCTTTAAGAAGCTGTACCACCTGACAGCCCCATCTAGTGGACAACTTTTATTTTTGTGCATTCGTGCAGTTATCGTCCATTTATCGTTATCGAGGTGAACTCCTCAATATACCGTGACATTGACTTTAGGCCATATCACCCAGCCCTACGTTGGCAGCAGTCAGTGAAAAGATTGTGTGAAAAATTATTGCGACTGCAAACAAACTGAGACACAATTATGACAATTTGAGACTAAATCGTTAGTATTAATTTGATTCAGCGTGAACTGAAATTAAACTTTTTTTTTATCTGTTTAGTGTCTCTAACAGTCCGGTGAGACGCTGGCTTAGAGATTTCTGCAGCATTTTGTTTGATTTGATCTTGTCTGATGCACATGGAGGTTTGAGTCTGTGTGAAGGTTCAGGTTGAGGCGTCTACTCTGCACTTTATGGTAAACAGGCTGTGGAGTTGGTGATCTGTCCAAGATACATGGAGTCCCAAGTTGAGTCTGATACACACACACACACACAACTTTAAATACATAATTTAATACCTCCTTTCTAAGAGTGTTTATAACAACCTATTTACCACACTGATGGATGGCTTTTAAGGGATTTGATGTAACACGTTCAAGGTGTCTTGATTCTGGTTGCCATGGCGAGCACATCTCTGAGGCACAGGTGTGGTTATATGAAGCTATTTGTTGTGTATTTACTGACTCTTGTGTTGACTGTTAGGATTTATTTATTTATTTGAATTATTTCGAGTATTCTAACATCTGTTGCTTTGTGTTGTGATGTTTATGTTAATTGTGAATTTTAAAAGACCGCACACTGCAATGAAATACCCCAAAAGGGGATCGTGGTGCTTTTTGCTGTTTCGTAACCAGTTATTTGTGTTCAATCGTTCACCGTTAAGTTATGTGATGAAATATGGCTTCTGTGTCATTTATCTGTTTTTGTTTTGTGGTGAGAAATCTAGAACAGTGTGGCTGTCAGACATGAATAAAAATGAAATGACCTTTTAATTTTTCATTCTTGCTACAAACATCTGATCAAATGTAAATATGTAAATGAGACTTTAACACGTTTGCTCCAGCTGAGATCGATAGGAAATGTGATTCAAACAGGAAAACTAAAAAAGGAGACGAGAGATAAAAGAGCTAAACAGGATTTATATTAATTAAAAATCCACTTTTGGTGTCAGCTGAGCAAAAAGCAAGTGTTTAACAATACATACGCCTCAGAAAAGCTAGTTTTATCCTGACTTTCAAACGTTAGTGCCAATCAGGGCTACACAATAAATAGTTACTGTTTAACCAAAGTATCAAAGAACTGCAATAACTCTTAGGATCTAGATGCATTGACCAGTTTTCTTGAACAGCTCCAAACTGCAGACAGATTTGATTTGGACACGTTTGGATTCTACTGGCAAAACTTGAAAAATTACAACATGGTGCAAAAGTTTGTCAATAAATAATTTTAAAAGGTGAAACTAATCTATGAGACAGCCTCATTCATTGCAAAGCCAGGTGTGTCAAGCCTTTGTTATAATTGTGATGATTATGGCTTAGTTTATGAAATCCCCAAATTCAAAATCTCAGAATATTGTGAAAAGGTTCAATATTCTAGACTCAAAGTGTCGCACTCTAATCAGCTAATGAATCCAGAACACCTGCAAAGGGTTCCTGAGCCTTTAGATGGTTTCGCAGTCTAAGCTGAATATCTGACATAAATGGACTTTTGCACCATATTCTCATGTTTCCAAGTTTAACCTGCAACTCCAACTAGAATTAGCTGTGATCAGTTTATACGTCACAAGTTTGAGGCTTCAAGTAAAAAAGACAAAGAACTTAATGAGGATGAAGGGGAAAAAAGGGGTTAACCATGCTAAGATGTTGTACCCTTCAGAAGTGAAGCTTCAGCCTTCAGTTGGAAATAAAACTTCTGAAAAGATTAAAAACATACTTTGGACTGTTTATTGACAATAGCAAAGGTTTATTCCAGACACGGTGGTTTTAGGAGATTCAGTAACAGAAGAAACAGATGAACACGTTTTACGTACAACCTCACTTTAACTGGACACAAAGACCACGGCGTAAAACAAGCATTTACAGCTCCTCACATCTAAATACAGCAACCTCAGATTTCATCGACAGGGTCCTATTCTACAAGATTACTCCCCCCAAAAGAAGCAGGCAATTTGATCAGGTGTTGCATGTATTACAGGATGCTCGACGCCAAAAAAGTCGTATCATTTCTTTTCTCAGGTGTTTCAACTCAACTCTCCACTTCTCCAAATGGAAATGAAAACATTTTGTGCCCCACGCGGTCCAGTCACGTTCTCACATCTGTTTCCTCTAGTTGGCCTCATCCTTGGACGCCTCGTCGAAGTTCTCCACCAGATCTGAAACGACAAAAAAGGCCGAGTTGTAAAAACTGATTGAGAGGGAAAGAAAAGTCATGTCCGTGTGTGTGAATCAGCCTCAGAGGTGCCAGAGCACGACTCAGGAAGAGTGTGTTTATCTGAAACGTGATACTCTGCTCATCCCTCACTCACTCCCTCCCGTACGGATCAACATCAGAGGCCCACGCAACTCCTGAGACCAGCTGAGACAATTACAGCATCAAAAGTTGGCTTTGGCTACTCTGATGTGAGAATCAGCCTGTCCAAATCACGTCTGAGGGTCGGGGTTAGAGTGGAAACAACTCCAAAAGGTCTGAGTCAACATGCTCCCTCCAGCAGAAGAACAAAAGGAAGCCTAACAGTAATAACACGATGGCCTCTGACCCCCTTGAGCAGGAGGGAGACAAGTCCTGGGAAAAGCCATTTTTCCAACAGCAACCTCGTGTTTGGTCCATTTTTTCCACAAAAAACAAACTGAAAAGCTCATTTTCATAAACAGTGAACATGATTTCAAACCACGTTGAATCATCATCATTAGTGACTGATGGGGTTGGGTTTGAACTCAAACCAAATAAAAGGAGATGACCAGATGAGACTAGAAATCAATGAGTGCCCCTGCGCAGCGTGTCGCTAGCATGTGACGTTTCTCGTAGCTCACAGTGTAGAAATAGACTAAATAGATCAGCCTCTAGGGACCAGGCCCATTGTCACGATACCCAATCAATCTAATCCACCTTTATTTAAATAGAACTTAACACTGTCGACCAAAGAGCTGTACAGATAAAAACAAACAAGCAAAAAAAGAAAAAACACTAAAAGCTTACAAAAATAAATAAAACACAGCTTAAAGGCACACTTGGCAGTGTTAGCTTGCTTTTAGCACCCCCTATAGCAAAGGACCCATCACCCCTCAGCTTCAACCTTATCCTCGGAACCACCAACCGCTGCTGGTCAGCCGACCTCATAAGGCAAAAGAGTGTCAAGAACTTTCTTTAATATCAGGACTGATTATCAATATCGTATCAGTGCACCTCTAGTTAAGATGATTAGCTTTAGGAAACGTGATGTTTCATTTCAAACTGAGGGACACTTTTCAACACAAAGTTAATCACCTGGAACATCATCGTCTTCCTCTTCCACTGTTGCAATCGGCGCTTTTCCATCTGCAGCTGCAAAAACAAAGAATCATCACCAATGGGAAAGAAAAAGAAGTCGTTAAAATAAACTAGAAGTTTCTGTAACAAACCCTGTTTGGGGAGAGCCTCAGCGAGTCTCCTCAGGCTCGTCAGGCTGTCGGCTCCCAGCTGGTTCAGGATGCCGGGCAGCATCTCAGTCAGCTGCTTGGTCTCTGCGTGGCCGGTGATGGTGAAGGTGTTGGCAGCGAGGGAGGCCTGCACTTTGGGATTGTTGAAATGGATGACTGTTCCTTGATTTGTGAACATGTTGACCTGGAACAGGAGCAGTTCATCAGAGGTTAGTGAGAAAACAGCAGACAGACTCACCAACAGGACGGGTCTACGGAGCCTACCTCTTCAATACCGGAGATGTTGTTTACACCAAGTTTCTTTAAGGAAAACTGAAGCTTTTTGTCATCTGCAGTCGCTGTTCTGTGCACAACCTTCTTCTTTCTGCGAGCACTCCCCTATGAAACACACACACATTCATGCATAAACCTGCAGATCTTTAGTAGCGCAGCCTCTGCTAAAACCACCTTTTGGTTCACATGCATTCAAAACTGTAAAGCAGGGGTTGGAAACCCTTGTGCTTGAGGGCCAATATCGTGCATGTTTTAGTTGTTTCCCTGCTCTGACACTCCCAAGTGAATGGTTAACGGGAGTTGATGCACTTGTTAAATGTGTTATCAGTTGCATTTGTATCCGATTACCTTTCCACCGATGCGGACTTGCGCTTGTAGTTTAGCAAGTTTTTCTTGATTCATAATTGATTCTTTCATCTGCAAAGAACAAAAAAAGGTTCACTTTTCAGAAAGAGTCACAAGTTAAAAGAAAGAAAGAATTGTGAGACTGAAAGTCACAACATGATGCAGAAACAGCAGCAAAAACACAACAAGCAGTCAAGTAAACACCTGGAGTTTTATTTTATGTCGTTTCAAAATCTCACCCAAAAATAATCACATAGGCAGGGTGGAATAAAACTGTTGAGGCAGAAGAGTCGCAGCTTTAGTGACTACATATAACTTTGAGAATCCAGATGTGATGTTAGCATTTAAAAATAAAACTTAACACGAAGAGCTTCCCTCACTTGTTTTATAGGTTAGACTAAAAGAAAAAATATCTTATTTTGCTGCGTTTCTCTAATTTACAGCAATATACTTTTTTAAGTTTGTTTTTAGTTTATGATTTTTAACCAGATAGTTTCCTACACAACCTACAGCAGGGGTGTCCAACCTTTTCAAGACTAGGGCAAATTAACACATAACAGGTGTGTTTCTAAACTCTGCTAAAATTTTAGGTAAAGTTTAACCAGTTTTTTTTCCAGAAAATAAACAATTTGCACAAATTTTCTCAAAGATTTTGATCTAAATGTATTTGCTACAAGTCTATAAACAAAGACACAACAGAATGATACATATATTAAATTATATAAATATGTATTAATGGGTAAATGTTTGATATACCTGGAAAAAGACAACACGTGAAGCCACTAAAGATGGAATAACCAGAAATCAGAAGTCTATAATTACTACTACTACTAGTTCTTAGCCTACCCTGCTGAAAAAAACAGCATAGACCAGTATATGTTGTGTTTTAGTGCTGGTGTAGCTGGTGGGATGCTGGTCCAGCATCCAAAACACAACATATGCTTTTTTACTTAAAATTCCACAATAGACATAATTAAGAAAGAAAACGTATTTTTAGCCAGTCTTTGAAAAGGTTAGTTCCTTGAATTCTGGGCAGAATGAACAAGTTGGGTATGTCTCACCATGAACTACTCATTATTCAACACTCCTCAGAGCAGGGTTATGAGAGCCATCACCAGGACATAAACACACAGAGCAGCAAGCTCCGTGTGGGTGTGGCAACCAGGAATCGAGATCATTTTCAAACGGCAAAAACTACCCAGAATAAACACAAACAAGCAGCAAAGCTCCATAACAAAAACACCAGCAGCTACTGCAAACATCTGTTAGCGGTTAGTAGCTAATGAACGCGAATGGTTTCTTACCGTGTGTTAATTGTTATGAACTGTTATGTGAGAAAAACGACATAAAGCAGCTGTAGGTTGAACAAAACACGCTGGTGAACAACCAGCTGACATTACAGCGATTCTAGCGGAGCTCCATTCAACAAAAACGAGGTGGGGTTAAGCTTTTTGAACAAGAACTTGGGTTAGCTTAGTGGCTAACGGAGACAGTGAACAGCTCGGCCTGTCACACACAGATCCACCAGCGGGGTTAGCTTCAAACCACGGCCCGTTTCAGCCACCGAGTCGGTAAAGGTTTCCGTTTACCTTCTGCCGCCGGATCAGGGGATAACAGAGCAGAGAAGAAGGTATTTAAAGCTCCACACTGACCTGTAAACTAGCAGCAGACACATGCGGGGAGCAAGATGGAAGCGAGAGAGGAAGGAGGACGTGACGTCAGGATAGAAGTGCATGAGTGAATGGGTTTTTTCTGCCCTGAGTTTAGTTCTGCAGGTCGCATGCGCCATGGAACCTTTTTAATAACTTTACCTGTTCATTTTGGGGTCACGGTGCTTGGGTCATTATGTGTGTGTGTGTGTGTGTGTGTGTGTGTGTGTGTGTGTGTGTGTGTGTGTGTGCGTGTGGGTGTGTGTGTGTGTGTGTGGGGGGGCATGCAGACACATAACACACCAAATAACCAGTTTAAAATATAAACTTTATTAGTAGCTGGTCACAAAAACAAATTGTTTTTTATTTTATTTGGCTCAATTCATTAAAAACACTTCACATGATGTGTTTGCTGGAGCTTTTAGTAATTGGAATTAAAATTATTATTTGAAGTGTTTTAAACAGCAGACTTAAATATTTATTTAATAAAAATTATTAAATTATATACTTTATTATTTAGTATATCGACATCAGGAACATTGACAACTTTCACCTTTTTAAATCCAGACTCAAAACCCACCTGTTCTTAAAGGCCTATGATTTATGATTTTATATTGATTTGATTCTGGTTATTGTGTTTTTAGTTGTTTTTAGTTGTTTCTTTCTGTAAAGTGACCTTGGGTGACCTGAAAGGCGCTTCAAATTAAATGTATTATTATTATTATTATTATTATATGAATATTTATTATTATTATTAATTAATGTAATAATTTATTTATTTTATTTAATTTAAGCTTTTATTTATTTAATGTATATTTAAAAGGTTTCTAAGTGGTTAGGGAAGTTAGTCACTTACAGCCTCAGTGGTTTTGGTGGATTACTCGAGTTTAACCTGATTTGAAGTTTTCTATTGGGTTTCTGCAATGAGCCCAAAAGACAAGTAATGTTAGAGACAGAAGTTTCTATTGAATATTATGTTTGCAGATGACATATGATCAACTAGAGCAGGGTGCAGGTAGAGGAAAACCTAGAGGTGGAGGTGTACATGGAAAAGAGAGGAATGAAGATTAGTTGCAGCGTTACAGAATCCATGTGTGTAAATGAGAGGAGCACAGGTGGAATGGTGATGTTACAGGTAGAGGACTTATGGGCTAAAGCTATGGAGATCATGGAAAAGAGGTGAAGACGCGTGTTGAAATAGGAGAAAAGTGTCAAGTGTGATGGGATAAAAGGGTTTTAGCAAGAATGAAAGGAAATGTGCACAAGACAGTAGTGAGACCCGACATGCTTTTTGGGTTTAGTGTCCAGGAGGCAGAACTGGCGGTTGTAGTGATGTTGAGTTTCTCTGGATGGATAAGATCAGGAATGAGTCCATCAGAGGAACAGCTCATAGATGTGTTGGAGATAAAGTCAGAGAAGCTAAACTGAGACATGTTTGCCCATGTCCAGAAAGACGATCTCCTCTCAGCCTCCTGAAGAAAAACTAAATTGGGGCAAAATTAGAACAAATTCCACGTGAACCAGAGTGACACTGGTTCCACACACACCTGTTCACCTGCTGCTCTGAAAGGTGTTTGTGTGGATTTAAACAAATGAGGTGTTGTTGTGTCTGTTAGGCCACGCGTCCCCTCTCCCTGCATGATCTCAGGTTTACACAACTTTAGGATAGGAACCACATCTTCCTGTGTTTTCTGTTCAGATCTGATCAGACATAGAAATCTGATCAGGTTAGAAAATGGCTCAACTTCATCCATCATTAGTTATCAGACATGGAATAAAAACTCAGCTCAGGGAAGTCATTATGGTGCAAAGTGTTTTAACGTTTATTTAAAATTAAATAAGTCAATAGAATAATCAGACATGCAATAGTTTATTTAAAACACCTAATTTTTCAATAAAGAATATTTATTCTTAAAAAAAACGGCAAACAAGGACAAAATCCACCGATCTCATCTCGATCAATTAAGAAAATTATTATCATAAACACTCATTAGTCTGTTTGTTGTGATTATATTTTAAAACTTGTACATAATTTATTATAATTAGGAAAATCGTCTTTGTTTAAATGTCTTTAGGCCAATAGTGTTTAATGATACCCGTTTTCGCCGCTAGATGGCGGTGTGGAGGAAGGGTCTGCTAAATTAAGGGCCACTTTTTCAGGGTTTTCCTCTTTATTTCATAAAAGACACAAAGCAACTCACCAGAAACTTTTTTAACATTAAGAAAGTGGAAAATTTTTATTTATTTAGTTAAACTTCAGTGCAGGAGCGGTTGTTATTCACTTATGTTATTATGGGAAAGAAGGGAAATTGACTTTGATGATGATAATATTCGCTTCAAAACCAGAACAAGTCTATACCGAATTTTAATTCGCGCAATATTTAGATTTTTTTTTTCTTGATAACTTTGAAGATCTTAGTCAATTCTCTGAATCTTTTATGTGTAAGAAATCCTAAAGAAAACTCACATGGGTTGTTATAAAAACATATTTCTCCTTTTATTCAAACATCATAAATTTAATTTGGATAAAATAAACTCTAAACATATTAAATAAAACATCAGGTGTGGAGGTCAAACTCAGCAGACCCGCTCCAGCAGAGGCCTACCGCAGCTCTGCGTGACCCGTGACTGATTCCAGTTAACAGCTGACTCTTTTCCATTACAAATGGCTCGCGGATAATCTGGAGAAGCGCATGATCACGCAAACTAAACTGCCCGGATGTGGCGCACCACTCCCTGGCACTGGAGGCAATTATAATTTTATTTAGGCATATATTATGATTTTTATTTTATATTTAATGTAAATTAGAAGCAGAAGTGCTGATAATGTGTGACAGAATGATGGCTGAGTAGGAAAGTCTTTTTTCTCTACATAATTACACTTTTCTTCCTAAAATCTGCGTAAATCATTGGATGTAATAAAAGCTTCAGATTACTCACGCGGGCTGTAATTCAGTGAAAGACCACTAGAAAGGATGGAGGCCACACCAAACTTCTCTTTTTTTAAAGCAAAAAAAAAAAACCGGTTAGTGTTCAAAGAGGTTTTTTGTTGTGTTTTTTCCTCTCCGTGTGACGTCACTGACGTCTCCTCACCATGTGATCAGGGCGGCGGTATAAATCCAGAGAGAAGACCCGCCCCCTGTGAGATCCAGGTTGACCCTTTTTGCAGGTCTCCCCCCACGCGCAGTTCTCTTTCTGGGGTTTCTAAATCCCTGAAAACTCAAACATGTGGAAACACTGAGAACCCGAGCGGATCTCTCCTCATTCATGAGTTTCTGACGCAGCGCGTGCGTCTTCCTCATCCGGCGTCGGAGGGCACGGTCGCGGGTGAGCCATGACTCTGAGCTCAGAGATGTCGGATGCCTCCATCCTTTCGGAAGAAACCGACATCGATGTGGTCGGCGAGGGCGAGGATGGAGACCTGCAGATGCACGACGGCATCCTCCTGGCCGGCTCTCCTCCTCCTCATCCTGCTCCTCCTCAGTGCCTGGACAGCTCCACCTCCACCTCCTACAGCAAGCCGGCGGGCAAGAACACCCTGGTGAAGCCTCCTTACTCCTACATCGCCTTAATCACCATGGCCATCCTGCAGAGCCCCAAGAAGAGGCTCACCCTCAGCGAGATCTGCGACTTCATCAGCAACCGCTTCCCGTACTACCGGGAGAAGTTCCCCGCCTGGCAGAACTCCATCAGACACAACTTGTCCCTCAATGACTGCTTTGTGAAGATCCCGCGGGAGCCGGGCAACCCCGGGAAGGGCAACTACTGGACCTTGGACCCCGAGTCGGCTGATATGTTTGACAACGGGAGCTTTCTGCGGAGGAGGAAGCGCTTCAAGCGGCAGCAGACGCAGGACTTGCTGCGGGAGCACAACACCTTCCTCCCCGCAGCCGCGGCTGCAGCCGCCGCTGCTGCTGCGTACGGATACGCGCCGTACGGCTGCGCTGGATACGGCATCCAGCTCCAGTCCTACCACACACACTCTGCGCTTTACGCCTTCCAGCAACAGCAGCAGCAGCAGCACTCCAGGCATTCAGGAACCATGATCCCATCACCGCCTCTGATGCCCACCAGCACGGACTTACCCAGAAGCAGGTTCTACCCGCAGCTCGGCTCCAATCTGGGCTCCGTCAGCGCGCAGGCCGCCTCCCCGGTGCAGAAGTCCGCCTCTCCGCTGCAGCGGTCCCCCTTCTCCATAGAAAGCATCATCGGAGGCTCGCTCAGCCCCTCCAGGACTTCTCCGGCGGTTGTCCCGGTCTTACCGACCTCTTTGGGACTTCCAAGCCAGCCGCAAAGCGCGCACCCCGAGGCTGTTTTACACCCGGTTGAAAACTTTCCGAGCAGAATTCTGGGCGGCACATAGCGCCTGTTAGATCTGTTAAAAAGAAACAGCAGCAAAAACAAAAAAACGCCCCTCTGAGCTGAAGGTAGGATTATTTTTGTATGTTTGTTTGATAGCAGCTGAATGATGGACATAAAACACTCTCTGTGCCTATATTCATGCTGTTTTTGTTAAATATATATTTATATTATTATTTGTTCTGTTTTCAGTGTGAATCAGAAACTTTTCTTGTATTTTCCATCACATTTCTGTTTAGGGCCTCTCAGGACTTAACGGACATCCGTGTCAAACACATCCATGTTTTCTACGTCAGAGCGAGTTTTCAAGGTTTTTATTCGAACTTTGTGTGAAAAACAAGAGCGCGAAGTCATACCTAACATTTATAAGTATATATGCAGTGTGTGTTGATTTGAAGTAATAAAACATTGTACATTTTTTGGCAATAATGTGTAACTGAAGTGTGATATTTCTACACAGTTTATTTTGCAACAAGAATAAATTTGCAAAAAGAAAAAAAGAGAGAATTTGTTTGAGAATTAAGCATTAGTTAAATATTAATAAATGTGGTCTGTGTGCGTCCAGATGCTGCACGCTCTCGTGCCAGTTTGGAACATGCGCACACGGGGTTTGCGTGTGTGGATGACCTCTCTCACACTCATCCTAGTAATTGCGGTGCAGGAGGGTGTCAGCCGGGTGAGGCAGAAAGGGGAGGCTGCTGCTGAGAAAACATTCTGATATTTTATTATCAGCTCCTGTTTGAAGCCGTTTGCTTGAGAAAAAATCTACAGAATGCTTAAAATTAACTTAATCCGCGTTATTTTATTTTTTAAATCAAGTTTATGACTCATTTAATGTTTCAAATAGACTATTTTCTGGTGCAAAAACGCACACAAAATACCAATTTGTGCATATAATTTTTCGCGTAAAAGCGCATCCAAACGCAGCTGCAGCGCTCTTGGTGTTGCACGCGCCAGAGCTGTAATTCTAAATTTTTCATCAGCTCTTACTCTATCTCACCTTTTCTCTGCAGCTCGGAATGCTTCCGTGACTGGACGTGTGCGCCCGCCGCCTACGTGCGTCGCAGCCGGAGAAACGTGCGCGCATAGTAGATGGCTAAATTGGTGCAGCGCTTAGAGCCAGTTCAGTAGGCCACGAGAGGACAGCTATTGCGTGATGATGTAACACGCAACGAGAGACAGACGGACACACACACACACACACACACACACACACACACACACACACACACACACACACACACACACACACACTCACACAGGAGGGAGCAGCAGAGAAGCAGGTCAGTTGTGCGCTCTTGTTTACAAATACGGGGTAAAATGGAGAGAGAAACTGTAATAAAATATTTTATTTAATACATTTATTCTGCGTTTATTTGGTGACCAGGAACGCGTTTGTGAACATCACATTTTAATACATTTATCGTAATTATTATGTTTTTTGTGTTTAATTGCAGAGCTTGTTAATGAATGTTTTGGTGTGTTTTATTCCATGTGCGTTAGGCGGTTTAACACGCGTTTTCTTCTCATAGCATTAAATCATTAGAGTGGAGGAGAGATGCCCAGCTGCTATAGCAAAAATAAAAAGAAACACGTCTCATCCCAGGTCCATCCCTCTACTATTATTCGTTATTTTATTACATCATTTGTAGATAAATGGACATTTTGAACCTGATTAGTTTATCGCTGAGCAACATCTAAAACTGTCTCAGAAGATGCAATTAAAGAAAGTCGCAGTTAGGCTGATAGGCGCATTTGGGCCTATGTGGGTTCAAGTGTATTTTGCGCCCCTTGTCTTTTAAACGGGTTATTTTGTAAAATTATTTAAAATCTCTGATAATAAATAGCTTAACTAACAATTATTATTATTATTATTATTATTATTATTATTATTATTATTATTATTATTATTATTATTATTATCTGAAGTGTTTCTAAATTTGCGACCAGAAGCTAAAAAAATAATAATAAAAAAGTAACAGAAACAACATTAAAGTTTGTTATAAAAGGTGATTTTGTTGAATTCATCTTAATTCACTTTATTTATCATTAACTCACAACAAAATTCATCTGAGGCATTAAACCATAAAAAACCACTAATCCATTTCAGGCTAAACTAATCAAACTCAGAGTGTTTTCGAGCAGAAGCTCTATTGAAGGTTAAAAACATGTCAGGATCATGTGGACATCAGCCTCCTTGAGCATGACTGAAGCTCAGTTAGCAGTTTATCCTGCAGGGTCAAAGGTCATCAGGAGAGGGAGAAAGCTACATTCAGACAATAAAACAGCTTCAATCATCTAGATAAAAAAAAGTATACGTTTATCGTGTGTGTGTGTGTGTGTGTGTGTGTGTGTGTGTGTGTGTGTGTGTGTGTGTGTGTGTGTGTGTGTGTGTGTGTGTGTGTGTGTGTGTGTGTGATCATAAATCAAAGTAAGTTTAATTACAAAATAGAGCAAAAACAACATATAGAAGTGATTGAAATAAAACTGCTCAGGGAGTTTTTTTAAAATCACGTTTATTACTCATCCATAAAACTTTGATTTAATTCAAGATTCAAGAGGTATTTGCAGAAATACACTGAAACAAAATGCAGTTACTCACTAGTCTCTACAGTAAAAACCATAAAAATATTAAAAACATTTAAACCTATAAATAAGGTAGCATTTAATGACCCTTGGTCAAAATTTTATATGAAATGAAAAAAAATCTGTTGACATTTTTGGTGTTTTGTGAAAATATGTGACCCAAAGTCCTCAGCTGCAACATCAAAAAGGTTTTTTCACACCTCAGTCAAGCAGCAAAAGTATAAATATGATTATGACAGAGACACAGATAAAAACCTTACCATGACATTTAAGGTCATTACAGGAATTATTAAACTTTTTGAACCTACAAGATTTAGAATCTATTGGAAAACTTTTAAAAAGTTTTTATGAAATAAAATAAATCCTTTAAAAATGGACTTTGTAGAATGTTTATAAATAATAATTATGATGATGTTTTTTTAAGAAAATAAACTTGAAAAAATAAATGAATGTTAAGTTTTGGGAACTTTAATTTTTTTTTATTTGTTTAGAGTTTTTTATATTACAATAAGAATATTATCAAGTTCAAATAAGTTATGATAAATTATTATTATTTCTTTTAAAGAGGAAATGCACATTTTAAATAATTGGCTGAAATCTAAACAGCCAATAGATTCTGTAATGATTTTTTAGAGGAGGGAACAGAAGAAGAATCTGTCCCAGGGAGGTGTAGAGTCTTTAATCTGCTGTTCAGAGAGACAGGCGCTGCGTTTGGATCCTTTAAAACGTTTTCCTGTCTTTTACTCCAGTAAAAGTTTGGAAACTCTAATACCACCCTGAATACGCAGGAGAACCGTTCATCTTTCTTTCTTTCTTTCTTTCTTTCTTTCTTTCTTTCTTTCTTTCTTTCTTTCTTTCTTTCTTTCTTTCTTTCTTTCTTTCTTCCGAGCGTTCGTAACGAGCGTTCGTAACGAGCGTTCGTAACGAGCGTTCGTAACGAGCGTTCGTAACGAGCGTTACAGCAACAGGAGCAGATGCACAGAGTGCACGCTGATGCAGGTCTGAAGGATCCTGGCTCTGGTCCACCTGGATCCAGACGAGTCCTGGGAGAAACTCTGAGCTTTCACCACCTCATGATGTGAGAGCTTATATGCATCCTTGCACATAATTTATTTAGCTGAGGACTTTTCGGGGGTGTTTTTATTTACTCTACATCTTTGCCTGTCTCACCTCAGAGTGAACCCTCAGATCTGGGATCTGCTGCAGAATTATGTTGCTGCCTCTCACCGCATTTTTCACTTATTTTAGCCCTGCACGTGTTTGCTTTGGCATGCTATCCACTCACACAAACAACCGGGACTCGTAGCTTATCCATCACGCTTGTGCAGAATGTGATGATAAAATAACAGGCGGCTTGAAACAAGCCATTTGTTACGGCCGGATTTATTATTCTGTCCACTTGAAACGAAGTACAGAGGTTACCTAGACATCTCCTACTTAGGTTACAACAATAAATAGAACAAAAATGGACCCCAGTCTCTGCCAGGAACCAAACGCAGTCCCTCCAAAGACGGCAACATCCGCTGACTGTTTGCATCCCAAACATCATTAAGCATCTTTGCGTTACCTTTCAGAAGGGACCGCTGCTTTCTGCCTAGCAGCTTCAGGCCTGATTAGTTACATGCAACAACGCCTCTCGGTCATAAACACTTCATCAAGCTGCAGCAGCCCGTTCATCATCATGACACCCACAGGTAACCCAAACCCAGAGCTGCAGCTTGACGCAAGGCAGAGCCCAAACATCAGGCCTCAAAACACACACACACACACACACACACACACACACACACACACACACACACACTGCAAAAGTCATGTCTGAGTGTTTTCCGTGATATTTTTCTGTTTGGGATGTGGGCGGAGTCAAAGTTTTCATGTCCACATCTTCAGCATGACATCATTAATTCCTGAGTGATGACGGCCATGTCAGTCAAAAAGTGGAGAGGAAAAACATCACCACTGGAAGCCACCCGCATAGCCCATTCACTCCCTAAATATCCTCCCCCATTCCCTTTGGTTTGTATACCCCCCCCCGCGCTCCACCTCATTGACTCAACCACAAACTGTCTCTGGCAGATCATTGGGACCTCTGTAGGAACACAGAAACACTGGCCGGCTCAGGCCACCCCGGCTCTTTCAGTGTCGCTGCATCCCTCTCAGGCTTTTGGAAGCCTCCCCGGATCCGTCTCCGTGTTTGACAGACGTGCTCCTCTCACACAGCAACACATCAACCCACAATTAGATCCAGACTTTTCAGCACACACGCTGTTCTGCCAAAATGTGCACCACATAAAAGATAAAACCAATATTCTCTGCAACATGTTGGGAGTCTGATTTCCTGTTGTCGAGGTGAGTGAGAAATCCCAACGAAGTCATGATTTTTCCTTCTGCCACAAAGACAAAAAAAAAAGAATGGTTTCGTTGGTTTGTAATCGTGAGCAATAATCTGGCTCAGATGAGGAATGGTTTGTTTTTGAATGTGTGCAGTTCCTCTGCAGAGTCTTATTTGTCATCTCAGAGGAATTTTGAGGGTAAACCAGAACCTAGGACTGTTTCTTCCTTTTTTTCCCTAAAACAGTTTAGATGAATGAAAACACACACACACACACACACACACACACACACACACACACACACACACACACACACACACACACACACACACACACACACACACACACACACACACACACACACACATACATACACCTCAAGCATAAAAACAATGTTGCTCTCTCTGATGGCAGAATGAAACTAGGAAAACAGCTGAAAGTGTCCTTTGGTCCAGATCACGTGTGTTAAAACCTCATACTGGAACATCAAACTTTCATAATGTTATTTTATTTGATACTTCCTCCCTGGGCAGTTGGCACTTCCTGTGCCCTGTCACAACATTTTCAGGGGCCTCTATCAAAGTAAAACTTTGCTGTCGGGGGTGCTCGGGGCTTCCTCCGTGCTTCAGGGTGGCCGAGACCACCGTTTCAGAACTGATATCTGTCTGAAACGTAAAGTGCCCAGACTCCAATGGCAGGTAACTAAATACACCCCCTAAACCCCCCAAGCACAGCAGGGTGCTGGAAAGCTGATGAAATATGGCTCAACTCCTGTGTTAACACAGGCTAACGTTACAGACCGACTTTCTATGCAGCTCCATCGCTAACATAAGCTACATAAACTTGACAGTGACTATAAACGTGCAGCTCAGTTGACAATGACGTGATTCACAGAGGAACAGTTTCCATCGGCTGTATTTACTCAGATCTACTGACTCGTTTCTGTTAGCAGGAGTTCACACATTTTATCTGTGATGCTTAGAGTGCATCACTCGTGCTTCCATCCCGCCCTCTCGTGAACAACTGAGCAGGAAAAGAGGCTTTTACTCCCCCATATACCCTCAGTGTGTGCACTCTCCTGAATGTGAACGCAGAGACTAATTACCACCAGCCATAAATGGTGATAAGAGTTATCATCATGCATGTGGTTCACTCCAAACAACAAAAAAGGATTCTTTGGTATTAGGATGCTAGTGCTGTGGCTACTGGTCAAAGGGATGCCAATGACGTTTACAGTATGTACGGCAGACTGATACAATATATAAGACAGAAATAGTATATAAGAAATATTCAGACATGAAAACGGGTCAAGGGTGAAAACGGTGAGATGTAATTTCCTGCATTCTAGTGCTTTTTAACAGATTGTTTTTTTAGATTGAAATGATTGTTTTTAAATGAACAACTTAAAGAAATGAAGCTTTAAAAACTAAACCAGTTATCAATTAAATCAGATCAATATCAACATGAAATGACAGGTTTGGCCTAGTTTGTTATTTTGTTTGAACTCAATGGTCTCGTTTCAGAAATGTGATGGAGAATGAACCAAGCTCTGCTGCTGAAGGTTAGCCTGCAAAGTTTGATTCACATATATAGGATGGCTTGCCAGGCTAGCTGAAGATACTAAAAAGAAAGAATCTAAACTTCCAATAAAAATGTTGGATGTTTGTTTTGTATTTGCTGATAATAATAATAATAATAATAATAATAATAATAATAATAATAATAATAATAATAATAATAATAATAATAATAACACCAGCAGGAGGCTGTGGGCTGAATAAGGATTTAATGATAGCTACCTGGCTGATGGATCTCCTTGACTAACCAGCTAACTAACCCTCCCACCTCCTGTCCTTTGGGGAAATTTTGACTTTTATTATCTTCTCATGTCCGTTGTGTCTCTGAGGAGCAGATAAAACAACCATCTAACTCAAAAGGTAAACAAAAGCTTTCTCCCAGTTTTCTTTAAGTTGAACTTATCATTTTAAGTCATCCTGGTTCATGAAACAATAAAGTTTAGCAAGAACTTCTACAGGCTGACACATCAGAACGAGGCTGAAGTTGGCTTCCGATTCCAGCTTCCGATTCGGGAAATTGCTAAAGGGCAATTGCACTCAATTTTTCTCTACTCTGACCATCTTTAATCAGCTCTAGCTCCAAAACTACAACACGTATTCTCTTCAAACCTGTGCTGGATTATTCTACACTGATAGCAGATTACAGAAAACATAGTTTGTGAAACCTTTTTCTGATTTGTGAAACTTCAAAGAAGCCAGATTAATGTGTTTTTTTATCATCTGGCCCACACTGGAACTGGTCCTGTGCAAAAACTACAACACTTACTCTCTTCAAACCTGCAGTCAGGTCCAGCAGAACCAGAACAGAACAGTCCCCTGCATCACTGTGAGTCAGAAGGTCATTAGAGACCCCGAGAAGAGCTGTTTCAGGGAGGCATCCTAACCAGATGCCCGAGCCACCTCAGATGACTCCTCTCAATGTGGAAGAGCAGCGGCTCTACTCTGAGACTCCTCCAGATGATTGATCTTGTCACCTGGAGGGGGCTCAGAGTGGAGCTGCATTGTGTCTAGTATTCTTGTATAAAAATAAGCAGCTGTTGGATCTTATACGGTTTGCATACAGACCGATTGGATAATTGCAAGATTACATACTCACAAGTCCAAATCACTTCAATCAGGTTATTATTTCTTAAATATATGCTATTTTATTTCAAAACGACGTCAAGTTCTAAGTTTTAGGGTTCTGAATTCTGGTCTAAGAAACATTCTTTTGGGATTTTTTCCCCTTTATATAGATTTTTGAATTTAGAGATTTAGAACGGGGTTTTTCCTGATGAAGTCACATCTACTGTGTTACCCAAGGTTGAGATCTGTCCAGTTATTTATTCATCACTCAATGTGGCCGACTGTTGTGAAAATAACAAAAATTATATCATTGCATCTACAATGTATTGTTGGTCTAGTGTGGACCCTCCTTGTGAGCTGTATAACGCAGACACAAGCAACTCCCTGTGACCCTGCATAGGAACAAGTGCAAATACAACACATGTAATGACTTAGGTAAAATGAATTTTATGTCAAACACTTTCTCTGTACTGTTTAATCAAACAGGTATGAGCCAGCAGCTGTAACATATCACCTTGGTGCAAAAAATCACTTTGTGGCATTCCACAAACTAGGCACAGACACACAATGGCACTTCTACCACGGCCTGGCAGAATAAAAAAAAACAGGGAGTGGAGATGTAGGAGTTACACAGAGGACCATCAAAACAACTCTTCAAACTAAAGCCAGACTTGGACACATCGTGATGATCAGGGTACAACTTTATATAAGAAGACAATCATCTAAGTTATCCAGAGTTGGTTTAAGTTAAATAACATTAGATTACATGTTAACATAATAACTTCTAATGTGACAGTCATGTTTTTATTTAGGACAAAGCAGCTGAAGCAATTGAAGCAATGAAGAACTTGTCAAGTTCATTGTTGACCAAAACGGTGCTGAGGAAAGTCTTGAGGTGAGGCTTTAGGATCGTTGTTACGGCCCTAAGTTATAACTGTTCTTTTTATAGTGTTTTTAAATCTTTGAATGCATGAAGATCTCTTTTTGTCTTTAATACTTTCATGAGACACCTACACACACACACACACACACACACACACACACACACACACACACACACACACACACACACACACACACACACACACACACACACACAGAACATTGGGAATTCAAATTGAAAGTAAAAATTATGTGATATTAAATATAGCTAATTAATGAATGCTTTTGGCAGTATAAGTGCTCACAATCCTTAGAAAATCTGTGCAGAAACCACAGTAAAAGTATTGTTTAGGTTCCCTTTTTATAGATTTGTCGCTTCAAAAATCATCCAGAAGAATACATTTAACGACACCTGCTTTATATAAAACAATTACCAAGTATGTAAAAAACTGTACAGTATCAAAAAGAACATTTAAGTCTTCAATTGGAAGAGTGCTTAAAAATGAACCGCTTATCTCTGTTTGTTTTTAACAGGCCATTCTGTCAGGTGATGAGATGCCACAGGTCCATTTCAAAGAAAAGTGGGTTCCAATCATCTTTGATGATGACCGGATCATGACGTACCTGTCAGACCTGCTACAGAACTTCAAACACAAATCAGCTGAAGTTCTGAGCACCGTGTCTTCTGACCGGATCAAGTACATGCTAAATGTAATGCTGTCAGAGGGACGTTACCAACGACACTTTGTATATAAACAAAAATGTCATAGTCCAAAACATTTTTATATTTATGTAATTTACTTGTAAATCCATAAACATAATCATGTTACTACTTGGCTACATTAATACAAAGTAATAATGAGTAAGGTGGCTTTCAGGTAGATTGTGAGGACAGATCAGAGGACTACATGCTGCAGTCCTGGGTTTATTTATTTGCTGCATGTGATCTGCTTTTATTTTAGACTATCTTTCTGCCCTTTACTAATGAATAAAGACCACTAGTGCCATGAAATATTCTAGAATTAAGACATTTTTCAGTTGTGATCACACATATGCTAGATCTGGGTAGGAATAGGAAAGTGGAACTAGAGTCTGAAATCAAGAAAAATGTTAGTGGAAATTACATTTGAATTATGTGAATACATAGTATTAAAAAGCACATAATGAACAGTTTTATGTAACACAGGCATCAATAAAAGCACTGGAAAAGGTCAAAGTGCTAACCAGGGCTGAGGCAGTGGACAAAACTGAGCATGGTGAGATGGAGGAGGTAAGAAAATTTAAGTGGCTGAAAGATAGCTGCAAGTTGTTTTGTATGTCTTTTGGAATGTTGAAATATGTAATAACTGAATGTATTTTTTGCAGTGAAAAAGAGGAGCTTCTCATGAAACTCAGAACAGAAATGGAGAGACGTTAAAATCTTCGAAGTTCTCTGGAACGTGGCTCAATAAAAGTTTGAGGCTGGAGAGTTCTTCTTGTTTTTAATTAAGACGGTTTTATTGTCAAGACCCCTAACCCACACACACACATAAAACAAATTTGAGCCTAGTTTTGGGTGTTCTGTAACTACATATCACAAAAAAATCAAACCTGTTTTGAAGTTTCACAAATCAGAAAAAGGTTTCACAAATCACAAACTATGTTTTATGTAATTTGCTATTAGTGTAGAATAATCCAGCACAGGTTTGAAGAGAATACGTGTTGTAGTTTTGGAGCTAGAGCTGATTAAAGATGGTCAGAGTAGAGAAAAATTGAGTGCAATTGCCCTTTAGCTATTTCCCGAATCGGAAGCTGGAATCGGAAGCCAACTTCTCTTCTGCCTCGTTACATACGAACAATATTATTATTTCACTAAGTTATTACCCCCCCCCCCACCCCCCTCCGCGCAGCGCAGTAGAGTCTCCAAAAGCCCCAGACTTAAACCGAAATGACCCGACGGAGTTTAAGTTCGCCCGACATCATTACAGACACATTTTAGCGTTTCTTTACCACCATGGAGGAATAATAATGAGCACTGTTTGGTTTGAGGCGCGTTCTCATCTCCTCATATTGTGCGGCCGCCAGTCTCTCTCTCTCTCCCTCCTGCTGTCCAACGCGACTCAACACGCTCAAATTATTAATCGACCCAAATCCGACCCGAGCAGTCGGGCTCACTTGGTTCGGGCTCGGATCGTACGAGTGGGGAAGAGCCCTTCACCTGAGGTCTACACAGGCGACCTCCAGACGAGATGCGCTCGTGCGGGTCGCGCGTCACCGGTTCTGACGGACTTATGTATTTGTTCTACAGTTTGTGGTGTTTGGTGCATGTTAAAAATCCTCAGGAATATCCCCCCCCGGGGTTAATACTGAAACTGGTCAAACCGTAAAACCCTGCCTTGCTGAATAAGCCCATCATCACCATCATCCCCCCCCAATATTTTCTCATCGGATCTGCACGAATCACGTAGGTGACCCATTTTTTATTCAAAACGGCGAATGTCGCCGAACGGTGAGGGATTTTCATGTCTGAATATTAACCAATGTTAAAAGAGCAATGTGTAAGTATTCTACATAATTACGGACAGAAACCCCTGACCCTGTTATTTAGTGGTGACTTTGTTTGATTTGACGAGCTCCCGCATCGTCTGCAGTTTCCGGCATGCTGTATTCCGCGACTGTGATTGGTTCAAATGACGACACGTGACTGACACGCTACAACAAAGATCGTTTGTGAGCGAAATGAATTCCCCTCCTTTCTCTGATTCTCATAAAGTGACTGAAACCCGAGAGAACCCCCCCTCCGTCAAAACAAAACTCTTCGGATCATGCGACCGCCATATTTGGCTTCAAAAACGACTAAGAGGACACGTTTGCAGGTATGATTTTAACGGTTTTCGTTCAAAATGTTTTATTACTGTATTATCTTGCTAACATTTGTAGCCTAGCAAACAACACCTCACCCCCGCAGCTGGCGCTATTTGGTTCACCATGGCAACGGCGTTCGCGCTGTTTTACCACATTTTAAACCAAATTGTCTCATTTGTGTTACTGTTTAATTTAGTCAAATATAAGATGTTTTGAGACTTGAGGGCATTATTTTATTATTGAACTGCTATTTGTTTGAAAAAGAAAAGTTGTGTTATTGCTTGTTGTTGCTACTGGTGCAAGGGTTCAACCCAACCGCCTTTTTATACAGTCAATGGTATAACCCAAGGTCTAAGCAGCATAACATCATATACATGATATCTGTGCTAAGGAGCACCTCCCCCTCCTACAGGTAGTTCTGAAAAGGGGGCGGGGCTTATTAGTCTTTGTGACATCATGCGATGACGTCATCGTAACATCGGTTTACTAACTAGGCACACAGGCACAGTCATTCTACACTTGTGTTCACAGCGAATAGACGTGTTATTTTCTCTCTGAAAAGTTCGATTTACCGCAGGAATTACAACTTGGCATCATGTCTGTCTTCATTAAACAAACAGAGGCAGTACTTTTACTGGATTTTTCAGAAAATCACAAACTCAATGCAGCTTTTGTGAATTTAGATGAAAATGGTAACGAGATTGATGGCAGTCAACAGATGGAGTGCGAGAACTTAGAAAAAAACAGTTATTTTGCGAATAATGATGGAAAACTCTCACAAGACGTTTTTACAGAGACAGCAGAAAACGGTTTAGTGGAGTTTTTACAGGAGAACGAACTCCCGTCAGCCAGTGGATTAAGAAAAAACACTATTTCTGATTTAACGTTTGACGAGGTTGGTAGATTTATTGATGACTTACCTAACTGGAGTTATGGCAGTCAGCAAATGGAGTATGGGAGTTTAAAAACAGAGACAGCAGAAGACGGTTTAGTGGAGTTTTTACAGGAGAACGAACTCCCGTCAGCCAGTGGATTAAGAAAAAAGACTGTTTCTGATTTAACGTTTGACGAGGTTGGTAGATTTATTGATGACTTACCTAACTGGAGTTATGGCAGTCAGCAAATGGAGTATGGGAGTTTAAAAACAGAGACAGCAGAAGACGGTTTAGTGGAGTTTTTACAGGAGAACGAACTCCCGTCAGCCAGTGGATTAAGAAAAAAGACTGTTTCTGATTTAACGTTTGACGAGGTTGGTAGATTTATTGATGACTTACCTAACTGGAGTTATGGCAGTCAGCAAATGGAGTATGGGAGTTTAAAAACAGAGACAGCAGAAGACGGTTTAGTGGAGTTTTTACAGGAGAACGAACTCCCGTCAGCCAGTGGATTAAGAAAAAAGACTGTTTCTGATTTAACGTTTGACGAGGTTGGTAGATTTATTGATGACTTACCTAACTGGAGTTATGGCAGTCAGCAAATGGAGTATGGGAGTTTAAAAACAGAGACAGCAGAAGACGGTTTAGTGGAGTTTTTACAGGAGAACGAACTCCCTTCAGCCAGGGGTTTAACGGGAAACACCGATTCTGATTTAAAACCTAAAGCAGCTTTTAAATGTCAGGATGAAATTATGGAGATCGATCTGCAGACTCCAGACAACCAACAACCCCACATTGTTGAACAACTGGCTGAAATTAATCAAGAACAGATTCTGAATGTTCAAAGGCAAGTAAGTCAGCTTTTAACTGAGAATCAACTTCTGTCTCAGGAATTAGAATCAGCAAACATTAAAACTGCTCTGATGATATTTGCTGTTCAACAGCAGCAAAAACAGCAGGAAGAAATGTTTGCAAAGAACATCAAATTCCTGGAAGAGGAAATAGTTAAACTCAGAGACTCTTATGAAAAACAACAAGAGCAGATCAATGATATTAAAGATGAAAAGCAAAACATCAAGAAAGAAAAATTACTGTTACAAAAGGAGAAACGCCAACTTGAAATGGCAAAAAAGCAGGTTGAGGTGGAGAGTAGACGCGTGCAGAAAGAAAAAGAAAAGCTATATAATGAGAAAAATACATTTCAGAACATCAAACTAAAAGTGAGAGAAGAAACTGAACTGTTGCAAGAAGAAAAAAGACAATTGAATGGAAAAAGAAAAGAATTTGACCAAAAAAAAGCAGATGAAATGCTACGAGTAGCTTTGATGCGTCTGAGGGAACCTACAAAACCGTCTGAGACCACCAAACGCCTGGACGAGTCAAACAAACCGTCTGAGACCACCAAACGCCTGGACGAGTCAAACAAACTGTGTGAGACCACAAAACGTCTGGACGAACATATGGACTTTTTTGTGACTCTTAAACAAAAACTATACAGAAAGAAAACACAGTCTGAGGTTGAAAAAGACTCAGACAACTTTACACATCTAGATAAACTCAATGAATTGTTTGAAGGAATGAAGCTGGATGTTAAGAAACCCGACTCGAATGTAACAACACATCTGGATGATCAGGACGCGCACTCTAGCGTAAAGAAGCGTTTCCAGGAACATAAAGACTTTTTCCATAATTTTAGACTACAATTAGAGGAAAAACATAAACAGTCTGATGTTGTAGAAGACTCGGACAAATTTGAACGTCCAGATAAACTAGAGAAATCATTTGAAGAAATGAAACATCTGGATGTTCAGAAACCTGAGTCATCAACACATCTGGATGTTCAGAACGCACATTCTAGTGTAATGAAACGTCTGGACGAACCGAACAAACCGTCTGAGACCACAAAACGTCTGGACGAACATATGGACGTCTTTGTGACTCTTAACCAAAAACTATACAGAAAGAAAACACAGTCTGAGGTAGAAAAAGACTCAGACAACTTTACACATCTAGATAAACTCAAGGATTTTTTTAAAGGAATGAAGCAGGATGTTCAGGAACCTAATTCCAATGTAACACATCTGGAGTCAACAACACATCTGAATGTTCAGGACGCTTACTCTAGTGTTAAGAAGCGTTTAAAGGACCATAAAGACTTTTTCCATAATTTTAGACAACAATTAGAGGAAAAACAAAAACAGTTGGAGGTCGTAGAAGACTCAAACGATTGTAAACAACTGGATGAACAGAAAAGGTCTGAGGTAGTGAAACATGAACAAAATGAAGGGTTTAAAGAAATGGAGAAACATCTGGAAGATCAGGACGCGCACTCTAGTGTTAAGAAGCGTTTCCAGGAACATGAAGACTTTTTCCATAATTTTAGACAACAATTAGAGGAAAAACAAAAACAGTTGGAGGTCGTAGAAGACTCAAACGACTGTAAACACCTGGATGAACAGAAAAGGTCTGAGGTAGTGAAACATGAACAAAATGAAGGGTTTAAAGAAATGGAGAAACCTCTGGAAGATCAGGACGCTTGCTCTAGTGTTAAGAAGCGTTTCCAGGAACATGAAGACTTTTTCCATAATTTTAGACAACAATTAGAGGAAAAACAAAAACAGTTGGAGGTCGTAGAAGACTCAAACAACTGTAAACACCTGGATGAACAGAAAAGGTCTGAGGTAGTGAAACATGAACAAAATGAAGGGTTTAAAGAAATGGAGAAACATTTGGAAGATCAGGACGCGCACTCTAGTGTTAAGAAGCGTTTCCAGGAACATGAAGACTTTTTCCATAATTTTAGACAACAATTAGAGGAAAAACATAAACAGTCTGATGTTGTAGAAGACTCAGACGATTGTAAACAACTGGGTGCTAGGTGCTAAACCCATAGATATCACAGAGCTCTCAAGCCTCACGCAATGAGCGTGAGACTCACACATTTTCCTGTTTTACACGCACTCACACCACCACACATGAGATTTCTCACGCTGAAAAAGCACAACGATGAGGTTAGTTGGACAGTGGATATTCAACAGACATTACTCCATGGTTCACTACGGTCAATGATGAGTTTTTATGCCGTGTGCTATGATGTGTGTGTGCGCTGCGCCAGGTAGAGAAGGTGGTCAGCTGTGTTCCGAGGACTCGTTCATGAAAGTGGTGGTCCGCTTAGGGACCGTCAACAATTTCTAGTCATTTGAGAACGCATACAAAAAGTCAAAAGCTTCCAGCTTTATTGATTAAATTATTCAAAATCAATTCTCAGTTCTGTTCCTAAACGAGACCAATGAGACACGTTTTTTTAACACATTTCATATAATCTGATCTTTTTTTATTAAGATTTTCATAAAAATAAGATATTTTCTTCAAAAGCTTCCAGGTAAATTGATAAAAAAAATAGTCACAACCAATTCCCAATGGTAGACCAATGCAATGACACAACAGTTTTTAACATACTTCATACAATCTGATCTTTTTCATTTAGATTTTCATTAAAAAAAATTTTTTTTTCAAAAGCTTCTAGGTAAACTGATAAAAAAACTCAAAACCAATTCCCAAAGGTGGCAGCTTGGAACTACTAAGCAATAAATACACAAATCCCTTTTTCGAAGAGGATTCCTTGTAGGGATGGGACGATACACTTAAACTAACGATACGATGCACCTCGATATGTCATAGTCACAAAACGATACGTCACGATACGATATCAAAAAAGAAAAAAAAAAGAAAAGAATATTACTGTATAATAACAACTTGTTTATTTTTGTTTCCGTTACACACAGGGAAACACAAGGCCTAACAGGCCAAACACAAACAAGAACACTCTCTTAGTGCTGCTCTAACCCTAGGTTAAGTTATCTCAGGACTGGTTCTTCTTCAAAAAAAAACTAACATATCAACATGTTCTGGTGTAATCAGTGATCTTTGAGCAGAGTCTCCTGCTTGCAGTGTTGTTGCAACAGGCGCTGTGACTTGACGTGACAACGTCACGACGCACTGCACCGTTCCCCGGATTCTTTGTTTTTTTTTCATTTACTTTTACCCTGCTTAATCAGCAGATAGTGCTGTCAGCCTGCCACCATAAGCCCTTTTTATAAGACACACCATGCCGGCAAATCAGCGTAATATTACCGAATTTTGCGGCATTTGTGCCGCCACGCTTGATAGTAATATTGCTGTAATATTGCGGCTTCGCCTGTCTTATAAACGCACATTAACTTAACAGAGGGAGGTGTCATGACCACATTATGAATTAATGCCGAGCTCCGGCCGGGAACTATAAAATGAAAATGAAAGTAAACACGGCCACAAGTTTCGTTTTCGAACCAGCTGAGATGATAAACTAGAGCGATGCGGAGCTCCGGGAGCTTCTCTCCGTTAGATCTGCAGCTCAGATCATCTGACTGTTCACAGTGACGGTGGAGGACACACACCTGTAGAGAAATGTGGAAAAAAAAACTCAACAAACGCGGCTTTGATCGCAATAAAAAGCAAGTTATGTCCAAGATAAACGGAAGTCCGTGACAGCTCAGAGACCGCCCCCATACCTCCTTTTTGCCGCCATCGCGTAATCTTTTATAAAACGGACGTGATTGCGCAACATTACCGCCACGGTCTGAGCTCTTATAAACGACCTTAGGCTCCCAAATGCCTCATAGGCGTTGTGGCAAATTGGCGGCATTGTTTTATAAAAAAGGCTTTAGACTGTATGCCTGCCATACATAAATCATGCAGCAGTGCCATCTAGTCTTTATTTCGCGATCCATTTTTTTCTATGCATTTTGTCACGTTTTGTATCGCGATATTTCGCCAAACGATATTTCGTCCCATCCCTAATTCCTTGGGAGTGGGAGGAATGGAATTGATTTGGGGTCATTGATCAATTTATTTGGAAGCTATATAAGACAAATTAGTTATTTGTTAGGGATGTGAATCTTACAACAACTCACGATTTGATTCGATTCCGATTCTCGGGGTGCCGATTCGATTCAGAATCGATTTTCGATTCTCGATTCAAATCGATTCACAATCAATATTAACAAAGAGTGTCAGTTCCAGGATTAACTACTTTCTTCTGCAAGTTAGAAAAAGCTATGGTAAATTGTTATTTTACTTAAAAGAAAACTGGTTATGTTTAAGAAAATGCTAATTAACAAGGTAAAATAAAGTGATTCTAAAACTGTAAACAGAGGCAATCTTTTGATGAAAAGGCAACATTTATTTTTGCTTACCTTGTAAAATTTAACAAATCTTTACAGTTACCTAATAGTAGCTTTGAAAGTAATGCAGTCAAATACTTTTCAAGTATGTGTGGCAACAAAGTTTAACATTATGAAGACTAACAGGCACTAATTAGTCTTAAGCATCAATTATGCACGGTGCACTAGGCATGAAACTAAACTGGATAACACCATTTAAACATTATAAAACATAATGAACTTACTTCTTGACACATAGAACACACACAGGATAATAATAAAGGTAAGTATCTGTTGTATTTCAAGCGATTGCAGCATAGGAGCACACAGAGCGAACAGCTACAGCTAGCACTGGTGCTCCAGCGATGATGCGTTCAGGGACGCTCGGAAAATACGGCAGTTTACATAAATGCTTTCAGACAGAATTGATTCCGAACCTTTATGAATCGATTCTGAATCTTTATAAGTAAGAATCACGATTCGAATGCGAATCAATTTTTTCAGGCACCTCTATTATTTGTTATTTAAATATTTGAAAAAAATCTGACTCAATGAAATTAGTTAAAAACTGCTGTGTCTTATTGGTCTAATTAAATAACAACTGACAATTGATTTTTTTTTTAGTCATTTGATCACAAAACCTGGATGCTATTGAAGCAAAATACAGAAATTGCCATATAAATATTAATAAAAGTGATCTCTTTCAATTAGACATGTTAAAAACTGTGGTGTCTCATTAATCTAGCTTAGTAACAAAACTGTGAATTAATTTTGAGTAATTTGTTAATTTACCTGGAAGCTTTTGAAGAAAATTACTTAATTTTCTATAAAAATCTTAATAAAAAAAGATCAAATTATTTAATTTGTTAAAAACTGCTGTCTCATTGGTCTAGCTTAGTAACACCATTGGAAATTGGGTTTGAGTATTTTGATCAATTTATCTGGAAGCTATTGAAAAACAAACTATTTTTCATTAAATTACTCATAAAAAAGATCAGATTGTATGAAATATATTTCAAACTGATGTGTCTCGTTGGTCTAGTTAAATAACACAACTGAGAATTGATTTTGAATAATTTAATCAATTAAGCTGAAAGCTTTAGATTTTTTGTATGCATTCCCAAATGACTAGAAATTGTTGACGGTCCCTAAGCGGACCACCGCTTTCATCAGCTGACCGCCGTCTCTATGTGGCGCAGCGCACAATATGAAAACCCTCCGCTGACTGTAGTGAACCAGGAGTGAATGCCTGTCGAATAACCAACGTCCAACTAACCTCGTGGTTTAAGATCCCCCCCCGTTATGGGCAGCGGAAAGCACTCCCCCCCACCCCCCCGAGCAGCGGAGGGGGGTGAGACGAGCCCCCCCACTACAGCCCCCCCCTCCCCTCCCCGTCTGTCTCACGCATGGAAAACTTCAAAAGTTGGGAGCCCTGATTACTGTTTACAATCAGTGAGTATGTGAGGTTGCTGAGTGTCCGGCGAGCTAACACTGCAGCTCCTGCATTTGTAATTCGACACCAGCAGGCAAAAAGCTCCAGAGTTGTTTAAAGATCCAAAACCAGTAAACAGGAGCGACCCAGAAGTTATTTCTTGTACCCCTAAGAAGCCACGGCCTCTTTTTGTTTTACTCTAACATCAGGTGAAGCAGGCGAGGCTAACATTGAGCTAATAATGCTAATGGTGAATTAGAAGCAAATGGTTGGCTCTAAAAATATCTCAATTACCAACAACTCGACATTACATTGAAACGTGTGTGTGAAGTGAATAATGAGTCAATCGTGGCGTTTTACTTCTTTTAATGACTCGTTAAAAACTATAACAGCAAGCTAACAGCAAGACAGCAAAAAATTAAAACATTTCCTCTAATGCCAGCAGTGTTGAGAAAGTTCTTTTTAAAAATGAACTAGTTCAAAGTTCAGTTCATACATTTAAAATGAACTAGTTCATTTCTTAGTTCATAATTAAAACATTTTTGAACTAAGTTCACTGTTCCAAAAATGAACTAGTTCATAGTTATTTTTTTCCAATATTAGGGCTGGGCGATATATCGATATTTTTAAAATATCGATAAAAATTTAAAAGAAGATATAAAATGACGTTATATCTTAATATCGATATAACTAGTCAAGCTGCGGAGCAAGCTAGCCGCTAGCGATAGCCGCTAGCGATAGCCGCTAGCGGCTAGCTTGCGCCGTCTCTAAGCGGTCATTACATGTATTCTCAAGCGTCTACTTAATCATGAAACCTCAGGGTCAATGTTCTGCTCCAAGCTTTACGTTTGGCTTAGTGGTTTTTAATTATTTGAGGACGTTTGTTCATGTTTCAGCGAGCTGTTGCACCGTAGCTCCCGTCCCGACACAGCTCTGTTTATCCTGCTTATGTGAAGACAGGCCAAACCCCTCCATTGTAAACAGGTACGGCGAGCCGCAGTGGCCAAATTACCTCAGGCATTTGTAATGGTTTGAACACTCATGTTGCGGGTTAACATTTTATTTTGAAAGGGAATTCTGTGGGCAGGAGAAGTAGTTCCGGTTTTCGCCGTTTTGTTACGCTAGGAAGCTGCTTTGTTACCAGCGATTCTGTTGAAAAAATTAAGAGTTTATATATCACTTGGTTCTTTTTTTAACACAGAGAAAAGATAGTTTTACCTTTCTTGCTGACGTTTCGACCACCAGCTGTGGTCATCCTCAGAGCTAAGTCGCTGTCGGCGGCTTCACTTCGGATAAACAGAGAAGGAAGCCTCCGACAGCGGCTGTGAGGATGACCTGGTGGTCGAAACATCAGCAAGAAAGGTAAAACTTATCTTTTCTTTGTTAAAAGAACCAAGTGATATATGAAGAAACGCACAGAATGAACGCACAAAAGAAGTTAAAAGTTTGTAAGGCGTGGGTTACGCCGACAGTAGCCCTAAATAAATACCCATAAAAGAGCCACCAGAGCCCGAGTCATTACAATATGATCGCTGATATGAGTCAATAATGTGATATTCCTGCCATGTTTGCCTTAATAACTTTTAATAACTCTGCATGAGCCACGTGACTGTAATCCTCTGAGTAGTTGATGTAATTACATCATGAATTTAGCTTAACATGATAGATTATTTTCGCTGGACAAGAAATAGTTACTGGTAATATTGTGAATGATAGGATATATGAGCCACCTCTACAATTTAAATGATGTTACATTACATTTGCAGTTACAATAATAGCTTAGTGTTTAACTGTACTTTATTACCTTTCTTCTTTCTCTAAGTTTATAGGCTGCTGTAACAAGTTAATTTCCCCACTGTGGGATTAATAAACTCTATTCTATTATATTCTATTAACTATAAATATATAATAAAGGTGTCTGTGGGACATTTGAGACACCTATCTCTAGCTTTAACTGAGATAGAAAGATATTATTACAGACTCAAGGTCCAGTTTACATTAAAACAGTAACAAATCCAGTATAAAAATGAACCATGTAAAACACATAAAGATATAACCGACGTGTGTGTTAACAGACAGCTGTACCAGTGTTTCTAAAGCTCAGACTGATAGAGAATGGCACTAAGGTTAATGTTGGACAAGAATCAATACATTTTTATGCATTTAATCTGCTGATTAATTTATGTATAAAATTTCTCAAGACAGCTTGAAGGGCGTTAACTTGTAAATATTTTACAGGAGGAAAAATATCGAGATATATATCGTATATCGGAATTCATCTAAAATATATCAAGATATAAGTTTTGGTCCATATCGCCCAGCCCTATCCAATATATATATAAACAGCCATGAAAGTCACGGAACAGTGGTGAGAAAGTGATTTTTTTGCTTAAGAAAATTGACTGCAGTAACCAAATTTGACCACAGAATGTCATTCTTCATTCTTACATATTGCACCTTTAACGAAAAGGATCAGTTCTGGCAAAATAGGAAGATTCAAGCTAGCATTGGGTCAAGTGTTACCATTAGAATCTGGGTTTGGAGACATTTTTCCTGCTGAAAAAAACAGCATAGACCAGCATATATTGTGTTTTGGTGCTGGTATGCAATGCTAGTCCAGCATGGGATGCAGCAAACACAAAAGTGGCTGCACCTCAACCAATTTTACCAAACACTGAGCAAAAATGTGTTGTTGTAGTAGCTGAGTCATTCATAACTCATGCTACTACTATAAAATCCTGTGATAATACATTAGCACATTATTTTCAAGATTCAACAAAAACTCGATCCCCTCTCATCATCGGATGATCTCATTTTAAAATTTTGAAATGAATGGTGACTGGTGACATGTATTTCTTCAAGAAATGGTAGATCTTTAATTTTACTTGTGTTTCCTTCCACTTTATTTTAAATTAAACAACCAAACATGCTCAGTAAAGCACTAAAGCTCGGGTAGTAACCGTATACGGCCTGTGAACCGTGACATGTCCTCATCTTACTCTGTTAATATTTTGAGAAGGTGATGCCGAACATGTGGAGTGCTTCACGAAACGTGCTCTATTGTATGTGAAGCCTAAGAAAACAACGTGGACATTTGTTTAAAATCTACTTTTGTTTCTTTAGCCGTGCCTGTTCCTCAAACGGTGCCCCGGATGATCTTCAGTGGCTGTTTATTTAATGTTTTTTCTTGTCCCTGATTCATGTGCAGCCCTGCTGACTGTTCAGCCAAATCAAACATGGTGGAATAATACATTTGGACCACTTCATCAAAACTGCATTACACACTGAGATGTAGCTGGAAAAGCAAAGAAATTAGCTGCAGTTCAACATTTTCCTTACAATAAATTAGACACCATGTAGGATTAGGGCTTTGCACCTTCTCTTCATGCTGTTTCCAGGTTGTCCTCTTCCCATCCTTGCAGTGAGTCAGGTGAAACAAGGAGCTAAGGCGGTCCCGGACCTGTTCTGAGTCAAGCACGTGTTACACAGATCAGCATGTTTCCATTTTTCTGCCTTTCAACAGAAGAGATAGAGTTACTGTGGCTGATGAGGGAAGAGCGGTAAAATGCACCGCTGCTTGCATTTTGCTGGGATGTCACAAACCAAACACATAAATCTGTGCATCTCAGCGATGATCGTTTGTTAACCGAGGAGCATTTTTCTCTCCTCATACCTCAAAGGTCTTACAGTCTTTCATTGGCAGCTGCTACACTGATGTGTTAGCGCTTCTATGCTGAGTTAACTTCATGTCGTAGATGTTTTTCTGTACTCACATTACAAACTGCTGCAGAGGCTACAAATATAGCACTGGTCTATGATCTCAACAGGACTTTCTACTGGAATTCCCTTCATTAGAAAACTTTACTCCTGCTACTGTTGGAGATCTACGATGACCTGTGTTGTGCTCTCCAGATCTTGCTTTAGCCTGACTGACACCTGTTACCGGGACTCAAAGAAGTGTTTCTCTAGCTTCCCCACCCCAGCTGTTGATGCTTTTTCCTAAGAACCGTGGGGTAAACCTGGACAATAAGGCCGCTTTTCCAACAGCACTACTCAGGGTCAGTTGGATGGGTTTGGTCCAGTTGGACGGGTCAGTATTTTCCCCCTACTTCGTTGTGGTTCCAGTCATACTAAGCTGTTACGAAAACGCAATGTCAGCAACTGTGGGTCACCGATTGGCTAAGGGGTGGAGTCACTGGTTGCTTCAGAGTTTTCTTCCTGCTGCAGCCGTTTCTGACAGCGACTGAGCAGAAAGAACATCACCGCCATTGTTGTGCTGTGTTGTGTTTTGGTGTGACATACAGATCACCTTGAGCTACTTTTGTGTCAGGTAAAGATCGCCGGGCCCCCCTATGCTATGACGAGCGCACCCACCAGAGCCACGTCTAAGTTTGACTTAGAAAAGCAACCCGCACTAAGCCGAACTGAGCCGTGTTCATTAAGGAAAAGAGGCATTAGCTCTCTTTACCGTCATCCTGGGAAGTCTAATTCCCAGTCCTTCCGGCTGCTGTCTGGTGAAAGCAAGGCTTAAGGGGGTTAGGTCTCGTCATTCATTGAGGATTTTAATGACATTGTCCTTGCCACTGACTCAGGGGATTTTCTGATTCCAGGGGCCTCATTTATCAAACGTTCGTAGAAACGTTCCTATATTCCCTCCTACGGATGAAATTTAGAATGTGTGCACGAACAGTCAATGTCCTGATTTATGAAACATGCGGTGGCCTCTCGTACGCACGTTCCTCCGCAATCGTCTGATGATAAATCCCACCTGTGCGCTTGCAGGAGCTCGTGCCCGTTTAACGTCATTTACATACAGAAACGCCCTCAATTAACCATATTTGGTCACACTACGTCCTCAGATCGGGAGGGGATTCCCTGGGTTCTTCCCGGACAAAAAAGAAAAACTTTATTGACAACCAGATCGAAGCACCGGACACACTCAGGGAGCAGAGGAGGTTCTGAAGGTTTTTATTTGTAAAATACAATCTGGACTGGAATCGGATCAGTGCGCTGCGCTCACGGAAGAGCCGTTCCCTCTGGAGTGCACTCTGCTCTGCTAAATCCTCCACTAATAATAATAATAAGAAGAAACAATGTTTTATATAGCGAATCTCAAGAAAAACCACGGGGCGCTTCCCAAGGTCAAAATAATTGAATTAAAACATAATAGATAAATAAATTCAAAATGATTTAACACATCATAAAAATGGGAAGAGTAAACATTGTGATTACAAAATAACACAAAATCAGCCGTTCTACAATGTCAGATTCCCGTGGGTCACGGGTGTTTTTGCTCCAATAATAATAATCCACCAAAATAATTATTTATTGGGTAAAATAATTAGTGGATGAGGAACACGCGTGGACCACTGAGACCGTCAGAATTGCGGTTCCCTTGTCCTGCCACTAGATGCTGTTCCTACGCATGGTCAGAGCTGTACTTATATTTAGGAACGTTTTCACGCACAAGTACAAATTGGTAAATACCACACAATGCGTAAAATCGTTCCCACGCACGAAATACGCACAGATCTGTACGTAAGTACGGTTGATAAATGAGGCCCCAGGTCTTTCAGACTTGACTGCTGCCTTCAACAGAGGACCATAATATATTCATTCCTCTTTTAGAGCACTGTGTTGACTTTCCGTGGCACTGCCCCGGAGTGGTTCAGATCGTACCTGGCACATGGAAGTTTGTGTCAGGTGGAGCAGTTTCCACTCTTCTTATGCTCCGTAGTGATGTGGGGTTCCACAGGGCTCGATACTTGGTCCTCTGCTTTTTAGCCTGTATCTGACACCACTAGGATACATTTTCAGGAGGCACAGTGTTTCACCCCATTGCTATGAAGATGATAGTCAAATATATGTAACGAAATAGAAGGAGTTACAACATAGAATCTATTTGCTAGGACAAAATTAAATCCTGGATGAGTTTTAACTTATTTATTTAACGATTCACTGACACTGCATAAAAAGCAAGCAGTAATTATTTTGGGTTTAAAAATGGACAACAGTTCAAGGCTGGTACTGGTCAGACTGGTGCTGTTGTCAAAGCCTGCTTCTTGTAATGGAGACAGTAAGGTCCACAGGAGGTTTTAGAACAATAATCCATGCTTTTATTACAACTCAATTGGAATAAAGTAACTCTTTGTATTTTTGCATAAGCCAATATTCACTGTCTGCTTTAGCCTACGCAAAATGAAGCTGCTTAACTTTTAACGGTCACACTGAGGAGAGAACGCATTACTCCTGTCTTATTCTCTCTGCACTGGCTGCATAGTCGTTGTAGAGTTCATTTAAACGTCTTTTAAAGTCTCTAAACAGTCGTTCCCCACCACCTTACCTCTTCGAGCTATTGCTATTGCACATTCACGCCTCTTCTCAGTCACTCTGGTCATCTGACCAGCTGGTCCTGGATGTATCGAAGACTGGGCCCAAATGATGGAACTCTTTGCAGACACATAATAAAACAGCCTCTTTAATGGAAACTTAAATTAGTTTTTAAAGACCCATCTCTTTACTTTAACTTTCAAGTTTAAAATGTATTTGATTTTAGTGCCTGTCACACGTTTTCCTGTTCTTTTTTAGCTTATTTATATTTTTCATGTATTTTATCCGGTTTGATGTATTTTTATACCTTTGCGTTAATGTTGGTTAATAAAGTATTTTATAAATAAAGTTGGCTTGACTGAAAAAAGGCAAATCTCATGCAGTGCAGTAGCCCTTGTGTACTTTCCTAATGAGCAGCTGTGTTATTTGCTGTGACAAATAACACGTTCACTCCAATTCATCTGTTGCAAAAGTTTAACATTTCAGAAAATGAAATGATTTGAATTTTTGCCAGGAGTTGCATCAGAACGTAAACACCACATTATGATGTCAGCCTGGTATGATGAGATGGTGCATGACTCTGAGTCACTCCATATGCTTTCTGCTCTGATGTCGTTTCACATCATGTAGTCTCGATGACTGACACGCAACGCGGCCTCAACTTTAACTCTACACTGTAAAAAAACACAGCTGTTTGTATTTGACTGTAATAACTGTGATTCATGCAACGTCACTGTGTCATACACTGCTAAAAATGATTTCTAAAAAAGCAAAAAGCCTCATTTTTTAGACATTTTATCTTATTTTTAGTCTAAGAAGAAAAAAATCTTCTCTAGAAAAATAGCATTACTTAAAAAAAGGTCAATGTTTTAAATATGATCCAAATTTTCTTCTTTTGAGTAATAAAACAGCCAATGGGTGAGCAAAAGCTGCTTGGCTAGAATTCTTACCTCATTGACAGATTGGCCAAGAAGATTTGGATCATATTTAAGAATATTAACCATATTTTAAATAAAGATATTTTTCTAGAGAATTTTTTTTTCTTTTTATACTAAAAATAAGATAAAATGGCTAAAATGAGGCTTTTTTTTACTTTCTTATAAATCAGTTTTTGCAGTGTAGCATTAATACACATGATATACTTAGAGTTTTTTTTTTCAAAATTACTTCCTAACAATGATTTTTACTCCAATACCTCCTAAGCACAACATGACTGCCGTCTAAACGCTGTATCCAGCTTTAGAACTACTGAGCTACATTCTGGTGTCATAGTAACGGAGCGTCATCACATACTCTGAGTGATAACAGAAAGGTTGAGATCTTGTGCTGGAGCATGAGGTCACACATGATGTCATTTTCACCATTTAACCTAAACAGTCATGACTTCATCAGTTTTCAACATGAGATGGTCTTAGGTCAAGCAGATACACATTCATTCACATAATGAATATATCAGAGTTTGTTCATTCAAACAAAAGTCACTGTTTAATGCTTGGAACTCTTCATCTGCCTTAAACAACACTAACTAAGTAATCTTTCACAAATCTTTAGAAAACAAAGATCAGTCGTAGAAGTTGTTCTTCCCACCTTCAGCTTTCTGCGTGTTGCTGTCATGTGGGCAGTCAGTGTGGCGACCTCTCCTCAGTGGGAGGGGTCCACCGGTGACCCCGCTGTCCCCCCGCATCCCCTTCCAGCCCTGGCTCAATGCAGACCATTCATGAGTGTGTGTTTATGCTAGTGATGCTCCACAGGGACGGCCCTCTATCCACCTCTGTTTTATGGAGCCCGAGGGGCTGAAGGAGGAGAAAGAGAAGGTTTTAACTATCCTCCTCACCCCCCCATTTCACAATCACACTTCTGCCGACCCGTTTACCGTCTTATTTCTCCAAAAAGACACTGGAACGTATACGACTCTTCTCGTTTTAACAAGACACCTCTTTGGCTGCATGGACGTCAAAGAAAGTGATGCTCTGGAGAAATAACATAAACTTTCACTCTCTCACACCGCCTTACACAAACACACAGCTCAGACGCACCCACCAGGAGTAAGAGGGGGAGAGTGAAGGAAGTGCTGAAGTGTGTCTTATGGCGTTCAACCAAGTCAGCCTTGAAGTTATTTAGCTTCCTTCAAAACCAAGCATCTGGATCCCCACTAAACCCACTTCTGCAGGCCCCCCCTTTACCAGCTTTGGCCTCCAGGGACTCGCCGTAGGACCGAGTGAGGAAGAGGAGGAGATGTGGACGTGCTGTGTTTTTACAGCTGAGGTCGCTGAAGTTGTGTGAGCAGGATTAGACAGACAGCAGTATGGTTGGTGATGTCTTCAGTCGGCTTCATGTTCAGACGGAGCAGACTGTAAAATCCAGGCTGGAAGATGTTGTGTTCTGCAGGATGTGGGATTGATCACACGCAAGACGGCTGTGGGCTGAATTCAGTTCATCTTGCACACAGGCTAACTTCCAACAACACTTCCTAATGCTAATCCAGATGATAAAACCTGATGCACGACCAGTGTGGTCCTTTTAAGGAGGCAGGAGTTTTTAAATGTCAGATGATTATGAAAGCATGAGAGACAAAAAAAATCACAGAAATACAGGTTTTGGTCCTACGGTGGGTGGTGTGCAGCATCTTGGCAAGTACTCCACCATGCACACAACCCACTTTCACTCACAGACACTCCACGGTCAGAAATCTCACAAGATAAAACGTGACTTTGAAGTAAACATGGCGGAGGAGGAGCGTGCAGCGCACTTCTGTCACCTCGTGTTCTGATTGGCTACTCGTCACATTCAACAGGGAGCACGCTCGTTTGTCCCTGAAGATCAGACCAAGACAATCCAAGACGTTTGAAAGCCCGGATTTATGATCGGAGCGGTCCTGACGTAACACACCATCTTATCTTTAGAGCCGTTACAGTAACCATGAGTAACTTTAAGATGGAGATGATTGGGTCAAAAATCAGCATCCTGTCATGTGAACCAGGCTTTACTCAAATGTGGATCAACTTCCTCAGCCTTTATGAGAGACTGAGTAAATGAGGCATCCCATAAAAACACTCAAATGAAATATAATTTTGTCCAACGCTGAACTGAATTGTTTTTAATCAGCCACGTTGGAGTGTTTTCCAGCATGGACGACCTGTTTAAGGTCAAAGGTCAGACATGTATCATCAATTCCTGCAATCGCCCAGTTCCTGAAGCAGCACAGCAGCCTCGGACCATGACACCACCTCCACCATGCTGCGTTAGTTTTATATTGGATGTAACGAGACACACACCTTCCAAAATGTTCCACTTTTATCTCGTCAGTCCACGGAATATTTTCCTAAAATTCTGGGGGATCATTTCTGTTCTTTTTGGATGTGGAATTCTACCTTTGATGCCCATTGTGTAAATTTATCTTGGATTTAAGTGTGTTTCTTTTAGAGATTAATTAAGTTAATTATTATTATTATTATTATTATTATTATTATTATTGCCTATTCACATGGAGCTAGATTGATTTGAGCAGCTGTTTTTATTCATTTTAATAAATTAAATCATTTGAAAAATGATTTTATTTACTTATTTTATGTCTTATTGGTCTGATATTGAAATGTGTTTGATCTCAACTCTATAGATGCAACAAAATAAACAAATAATCAAATGAATAAATAAATAGAACTAATCTGAGAAGAGAGCGCTGCATTTGAATTCCAGTTATTGTGTTTTTAGTGATTTTTATGATATTGTCACTGCTTTGAGCTTCTTTTATTCATGTTTTTGTTTTGTTCTAGGATTTAATCATTTCCTCTTTAGATCACTTTATAATGTAGATTAGTATCATATAATAAATAGTTTAAAAATAACCAGACTCTCTCCATTACAGTCCTCTAGCTCCAGACTTCCCTGAAATCTTCAGGATTTACAGCATTAATTAAAAACCACCAGTAGAAAAAATCAAACTTATGAGGGTACCTGTAAACACAGAATTTAAAGGAGCTAATTTAATAAAGACTTCTACAACCAATAACAACAATGTCAGTTTTATACCCGTATGGTCAAATCTACAAAAAGATCATTTTTGGCCCAAAACAAACCAACAAAACTTCACATGAACACCATATAAAACGGGTTTGATGAACGTCTTAAAAGAGAGAAATAAAAGCTTCTGCGTTTTTATTTTTCCTTGTAAACACAGCAGCACTTTTATGCTACAACTCCTTTAAAAACTCACCTTTAGCCATGCAGTTTTAAAAGAGTTCTCTTGACTCCATCTCACTTAAATGCACTTATTACCGTAGCTTCAGTGCGAAAAGAGCTCGTCCACCCACACAACGTAAACACAAACAGTTTAATACGTCTGCTTCAGCTGCAACAACACCAACGCCGTAAAACGCTTTACAAGAGCAGCTTTTCCATGTTGACTCCAGCTGATACGCAGCCTGTTGTTGACGGGTCCATTACAGCGTTAAGGGTTATTGATGAATGGACGTGATGGGATGGATTTTTAGGGGTCGATGGTGTTTGTTCGGTGTGGATATCAAAGGATATTTCACTGATGGATTCTAAAAACACCAAACGCCATGTTCACAGCACACAGCATGTTTTTGTTTCCGTCCAATCAGAGCGTTTGCACATTTGAACACAACATTTTAAAATGGTTTTAAACCCTCCTGAACCTGGACTCCTACACGTCAGTGATGGACAGCTTCCCTCTCCACTCCGGCTGCAGCTCTGCCCCACAAGGTTTATTTTAAAATCCCCCAAAGTGAAGCTGTTGGACGGAGACCAACCACAAGCAAAGCAAAACAACCTTTATTGTAATGATGTTAAAAACCAGATGCAGCCCAGTGAAAAAGAAAAAGGAAAACACAGCTTCCCACCATCTTAAGCCGCTTTTCCTCCAAAGTGAAAAAAGTGAGGATTTTCTCCCTTTTCTCTCTGCTGCTGTCCTTCAAACGGGCAATTTCTGTTCAACCGCAACCGTTTTCCAAAGTTCAGGTAATTAGAAGGCTGGAGGCTGTCAATGTAAAAACAAAATAACAGATTAGACACTTAAGTCACCTATCGACGACCTCATGAGAGCATGTTTTTTGTTGCACGCGAGCACTAATGTGCGCTTTCCAGCCCTGCTATCTTTAGTTCTTTGGGAATATCACAAAGATCCTGAAACTGCTGCTATAAAACTCCTGCTGCAGCCCTCCCACTTTGAGGTTTCTGGCTTTAACGTGCTCCGACATACTTCAGTAAGTATAATTCGCTTTATTTTTTATGATTATTTCTATCCCGAGCCATGATCTTCAAAGGTTTTGAACATGTTTTTTTGTAACTAACCACCTTTTTCTCAGTTGTTGAGCTCACTGCCAGGGAGCCATGACCTCATGCTTTAATTTTGGTCTAATTCCACGTGGGAGGGGGGAGCTCAGCCGAGCAGGCCCTTGATTCAAGACCAGAAAGGTTAAGAAACTACCACTGGCTAATAGCAGAGGTAAGGATTCTTAAAATAATAAAGATCACTTTTTGACCTGTTTTACTTCCTCTTTCAATTGCAGCTCTCAATCATTTTTCCCTTGTAGGAGTCTGCACGTGTTTTCATTTATTAGAGATCATGTTGAAATGAATTCTGCTGCAGCAGTGAGTTTATGAGTCCTGGTGCCGATATTCTCCTCAAAGTACGATTTTAGCAGGATTCAGCAGGATTTAGCAGGATGGTCGTTACCCTTTGATAATAAAATGAATATCAGTGGCTGGACAGGGCGGTGCCAGGTTGGGTTTGTTACTAATATCTTGAAACTCTGCGTTTACTCACCAAAATGTCACCAAAAAAACCTGATGACAGTGAAACTACTGTCTGTAGTTTTACAGTTTTTTGTTGGATGACACGTAACCCTGTTCTAACAAAAGTGAGCTAGCAATCAGTGCTACCAGTGAACTATGCTAGTGGACGTCAATAGTGAGTTATGCAAATGAACTACAAGGAACTGTGATAGTGAACTATTATGGTGAACTATGATACGTTATACTAGTGAACTAAATTACAGAATAATCATAGGAAATTGTGTTAGCATCAATGCTAGTGAATTATGCCAGCGAACTGTGATGGTGATCTATAATAGTAAACTATGGCGATCACATTATGCCAGTGAAGAACAATAGTAAACTATAATAGTGATCTGTGTTAGTGAACAATGCATTTGATCCATGAATCACATCATTGAACAATAAGAGTGAAGTATGATCAGAAAGTGTATTAGCAAAATATGCAAATGAACAATTTTAGTGAACTCTGCTAGCCTCTACTAGCACGTTTTGTTCATGAACTATAATAGTGAACTATGCTAGTGAACTATGGTGGTGAAAAACAATAGTGAACTAAGGCTATGTTCACACTGCAGGCAAAAGCGCATTAAATCCGCATGTTGACCTGCCTGTGACCCTTATCTGATTTTTTTTGTGACAGTCTGAACAGCACAGATCCGATTTTTCCTAATCCGATCCAGGTCGTTTCAATATGTCGTACTGATTGCGACACATATGCGCATTTTTTGAAAGCGACTGCAGTCTGAACGGTCATGTCGCATTAAAACCGCCTCCTATCTGAAGTTTTTGCAGTCTGAACGGTCATGTTGCATTAAATCCACCTCCTACGTCACTGCTCAGCGGAGGTGAGCGTCGTGTCAGGACGTTTCTGAGGAGGAGTACTGACAGAGGGATTCAGGGGTCTGTGGGACATCCTGTCAAGTTTTGGAATTAAAAATACAAGAAAGCATGAGAGCGAGAGGTGCTGCTGGAGCGAAGCGCATCTCCGGTCTCGATCTTGGTGACAGCAGGGCGGGGGGGTTCTTCGTGACAGCAGGGCGGGGGGGTTCTTCGTGACAGCAGGGCGGGGGTCTCCGTGAATGAAATTAATACCGAAACATTTTCAGGAAATACTAACTCGGGAAGACGGCGGGAACAAGGAGTAAAATAATTTTTAAAATAGTTTCCACCCCAAAACGAGAGACTCCTGTGTCTGAACTGTGCTTTCACATCACAACTCCACCTCTCCTGGTTCTGACTGTGACTTCTTGTCTTCTGCGCATGCGGGTCTCTTTGGGGCCCTGAAGCGTTCACACTGGAGAGTGTTTGATGTCGCATTTCAGTTATAATGTGAACAGCCACACAAAAAAATCGGATTTACTCAAAAAATCGGAATTGAGCATCAAGACCTGCAGTGTGAACGTAGCCTAAGTCATTAATTCCGCTGGGGAACTCCCTAGGTGATCTATGATTTTGAGTGAATCATGCTACTGAACAATAACAGTGAACTGTGATCATAAAATGTGGTAGCAAATTATGCAAGTGAACTATTATAGTGAACAAGTTATTTTGGTGAACTATGTTTGTGAACTGTGATAATAACTTATTATATACAGTACTATAATCCTGAACTATGATAGAAAAGTGTGACACTAAATCAAAGTGAACTAAGTTAGTGAACTAAGTGGATTGGAACAATACTGTTGGTGAACTATTATAGTGAACTATTGGACCCAAAACATACATTTGAGCCTAATTCACTGTATTGGTAATTCACTTTAGAGACAAGTGTTTACTCAAATATCAACATAACTATGCTAGCATACTGTGAGTGAAGTATGATAATGATCTATGCTAGCTAGCGGGAGATTAGGTTGGCACAGAAAACCATCAGGTGCAGCTTTCCGTCCATGTCAGACATTTTCACCACTAGATTTAGGGTCAGAGCCACCTACATCCTCCATGATACCAACCAGCCTGCCCACAGAATGCTCACCTTACTGCCCTCTGCTGCATCCAAGCAAAAACATCAAGACTGAGAACTCTTACGTTTACAGCTGCAGCTTAGCAACATTATTAGCTGCCTAATTCTGAATTAAGTTACATTTAAAGGCCAATATGCTCAGTTTCAGCTCAATTTAAAGACAATTCAGTTTATTCTGGACAACTTATTTGATCTGATTGTTTTGCTGCAGTGACTCCTGGCATCAACTGGGTTTATTTCTTCTTTTTTATACAGGAGTATGACGATGAGCTTTATTCTCTTTTCTAGCATGGCCAAATCTTGACTTTATCTGTGAATTAAACATGCATAAAAAAGTCCAATTTGAAATAAATGAAGTGTTGGTTGATTTTGATGTTGTTGTTTTTGTCCTAGAGGTCCCATTCAGGACTGTGAGCTGCCTGATCCATGAACGTTTTGGCACAAAGGCTCAGAGTTGTGATGTGTGGGTTGAAGTCTGGGCCTCAGTCTTCTGTCATTGATTCAGTGGTAATGAGCTTTCTGCTTGGGCCACCTGCCAACATCAACAAATAATGCTCCCTCACTGCTTTAAACTTGTGTCCAAAACTGGCACATTTGAGCGTTTGAACATATTCTTTAAACCAGTTATTATTTTTGTTGATCACATCCAGGAATATGATGTCTTTGTTGTCATCTGAGCTTTGCGGGTGAAGCTCCTTGAGGTTTTAGTGGAGATAATAATGTATTTAGTCTAATTTCATTTCAAACCCTCCATCATCACTCTGATTTCTTTGCCCTGCAATCTAAAATCCATGAAATTAACACTTCTGGATCTTTAATATGAGGTGAATCTATTTGCATGGAGTCTGCACCAGTGTGGGTGTTTAGGAGAGCACACCATATGTTTATTTGTCGGCGCTGTCACTCGGCGAGTCCAGTGGGACCCATCTCGTGTGGAGATCATCCGGGGACACTGGAACCACACGCAGCATTTGTAGGAGATTATTAGAGCGAAAGATATCGAGTCTGACTCTGAGGGAGGAGGTTCCTCGAAAGACTGAACCGACGCTTGGAAGAGGCGAAGCACGCATGTGCACCATAGGGCTGAAATGTGGTTTCAGAATGGGGGAGGGGCTTGGAATTCAGGAATATAAGGAGCAGCGCTGCAGGTTTCCATGGAGACAGCAGCGTGGCAGTGATGGATTCAGAGGCATTATGTTGAGTAAACATACAACTGATACACTAATAAATCATTTAGGGGCAAAGTAGCGCCTGTTAAATTTCAGACTTGGAAACGGAGCGCAGCCACAATCTGTTTGCTTTAAAAATAAACCTGAGAGTTTTCATAACCATTGGCTGCTTTGTTTGTTGAGCTCCTGTAACTGGATAGATGTTGATATTAGTGGCTCTCAATTGGTTTCAGTATTTCTAGAAAGCCTTAAGATTCTTCCTCTTCTACAGATTATTCAGTCTGTGGAGTCCCACCAGGATCTGTTTTCGGACTTCTGTTATTTACTTTTCACAGCTCTACTGTGAATTTTATCTAATTATTTCCATCTGTTTGCAATAAATAATCATTAAACCTGTCACCAAATGTGTCCTTCAGTGTAAAACCTCACATGTACAGATTTAGTCAGCTTATTTAAAATGAAATGGATTTATTGCACTTTCCGAGTCACAACAAGCATCTGTTAATTCAAACATTTTTGTTTTATTTCTGTTACTGATATGGAGATACTGATATTTATATATCCACTTGTGGTATTTGGATTTATTCGTTTTTATTTGCGCATTTCTTCAAACATTTCTCATTGCTGATGATGCTTAAATTATTGTAACTCATTTAAATTGTACATTTTATTTCCTATGTTTGTGTTTGTTTATTCATCTTCAACTTTATTTCTTTACTGCAATATTTATTTATTTAATTAATGAAATTAAAATATATTATTTAATGTTGAAGGGTTTTTTCTGTATAAGGCATTAAGAATACACTAGTATTTTATTTTTTGCCAACTTAAAATAAAAGTTCTAAACAGTCAATTCTCAAGGTCAAAACTCTGATTTTCTTCTTATTATTATTAACATTTTCATCTTTGGCAGCAAACTTTTTTTTTCATCTTCAAATCTAAAAGGCAAATGGAATTCACCTAAAATCCCAGATTGTGGTATAAAATTACACAAATCATGAAACTATTCTTCAAGCGAGAAGATTATAAATATGGGGCACATAAAAAGGAAACTTCCAGTCAAATAAACTAGATAAATGTTTTAAAACGTCTCAAAATACTCTGAGTAATGAGCTTCATGTTGTGTTTTATCCTGATTTCAGTGATTTTGTTTTGATTTTGGCCTCTTTAGTGTTTTAAAACTTTACTAAGATTTGTTTGCTCTGCTTCCTTCCTGTTGCAACAGGCTCAGAACTGCTGCGTTTATTGTTTATTCTAAGAAAACACAGAAATTACACCAATTGCATGGAAATATTTGATTAATATTTCAACTTTCCTTGCAGACTTTACTGTTTTCCAGACCTGCTGGATGGAGAGCAACAATCAAACTTATCTATTGGGTAGAAAAGGCCCAGCAGTCAGTCGCTCCAGCTGAGAGCCTGAAAAAGCAACACCAGCAAGCCGGAGGGAGAAGTACATCAATAACACAGCTAAACACACACACACACACACCATGGTTGGAGAAAGTTATCTGAAAGTGTTAACCGACACAGGAAGGCTCAGGCTGACTTCAAATGCCCCTTGAGGATGGAGAGTTTGCGTGCGTGCGGCTTAACGGAACGTCAGGTTGTTTTTCCGCTCCGCTGCTCTCTGGACTGAACCATAAACTAAAGACGACATCCTCTCATTAGTCTGGCCTCTGTAGTAAAGCCAGGCCGCTTTAGTGTACCCACAATCCCATTGTTTAATTGTGCAGGGCGAGTCAAAGGTCGGGCAAAATATTGATGAACTTCTTTAGGGAGAGGGGGTGGGGGGTGGGGTAGCTGCAGGGAGGCAGAGGAGGCCAGAGGTGTGAAGGCCACAAACACAGCTGTACAGACACAAACAGGACAGACCCAGATGGCCGCTGGGCTGAGAATCCACCAGCTTCATAAAACTCTGACGTTTGAATTCTGACGACTGCAGCAGCGGCGCAGCCACAACAGAGGGCTGAATGAGACGGCGTGCAACAGCTGAGTGTTATGGATTAGACTGTTTGTTTAAATCCATGTTGGGTGGATTATGCTCTTTCACTAAAGAGGGCTGGCCGGGGTCAAAGGTCACCGAAGCAAAGGCTGCTAAGAAGGTCCTCCAAACACAGCTTTCATTCTGACCTGAGGGAATTCCTGCAGACGGCACTGGCAGCTTGTCACAGACTCCTAATGGGGTCTGATCCTTCAGAGGAAATCACAGAGATGACAGTCTGATGATTATTTAACACCGATAAGGTGATTCGTAAAAATGTTCTAGAATAGATCAACCGATGGAGCAGCCAGGGTCAGGTTAGATTAATTTATTTAGAACTGGACTTTCACTGCTTTTTCTAAAGTTTACCACAGTTTTATTCTTACTTCTCTCCTTTTTTCATGTTTTTAAAAGTTTTTATAGAACGAAGGAAATTCCAGTTAAAACAATTATCTAACAGCTGGGAGAAAAGGTAACTTATGTTTATTAACATTATGGATAATAACAAAAATAAGGAATTTACTATCTCAAAATAAAGAGTGCATTTGTTTACTTATTTTAATTGTTGCTGGTTATAATATTTTAGAACTTTGTTCCAAATCTAAACACCTCCCTCATACTAGTGTCAACAAGTAAAAAATATATATTAATCTAACTTTTTATTTATTTATTTGGAGTTTTTTAATACAAATCTGGGCACATATGGTTATTATACATATTTAATATAACACTAATGTAAAAGTAATAATTATTAACATTAAAGTAATCATATTTAGCTTTATATTTAAACAATAAATATAAAAACTAAAGAAAAGTTTACTTTAGGATAAAAATAAATAAACAAACAAACAATAAAGAACTAAATAAATAAAATAAATTTCTGCAGTTTATACATAATAAAAATTTTCTTTTTGAGTTCTCAATTTTTCTTATATTTAGATAATAAGACCAGACTCAAAACAGGCCAAATTTATAATTAACATGACGTTTTTAGACATTAAATACAATAATAATAATAATAATAATAATAATATATTATTGTTATTATTATAAATTACATTTGAAACTAAATCAATTTGTTATTTTAATTAAAGTTTAATTTAGTCTCTTTTGTTTTTTGTTTTGTTTTTTGCTCCAATCATCTTGAAGTCAGAGAGGATATAAAAACATAAAAAACGACAACTATAAGAAGTTAAACTAAAACCAACCCATCTGAGGGTTTCCGCCTCTCCTAACGCCCGGAGCGCGTTCCTGGTGACATTTACCAGCAAAGAAAGCTATTTCCTTTTAGCATTCAGAGTAAAATGCTCCTAATTGCTCCAGAAGTCGGCTGCAGTTTGGGAAACACTTAGTGATATTCCCTGAGTCTGATCTCTGCGGTTCACTGGAGTCCGTGTTTATTCCTGAGTGGGGAAAATTGGTTTACTCGACGTGTAATTTTGATATGACAGTAAAATATTCCCCTGAACGCGCACCATTTGGAAAGCTTTGTAGTCCTAATGGCCATTCATTATGGCTCTGATGATAAGTTTATGTTGCCATTAAATCTGACTAAACACAGAAACCAACTTTTCCCAAACGCACCTTATCTCTATCAGCCAGCCTGAGGTCACCGGGACTGCACACCGGATCATTTCACCGATAACAATCTTGGGAACGTTTCTTCTCTTCTCTTTTTTTCTAAACTGGAGCAGATCTGAGCGGGAAGGAAAACTGGGAAAACCAACTTTCCCTCCAGCTTTGTGTCAGCCTCCAACACAACATGCAGGAACCAAACAACTCCTCTGAATTTCTGCGTGCGTAAAAGCTCCACTTTACGAGTTATTTTAACCTCCACCTCTCTGGAAATAACTGTTTTTAAGCACGAAGAAACGACGGCAGCTGCTGTTTTATGTGTTGAGAAATTAGAAAGAAGGGTTTGACAAATTATGGAAGAGCAGACGCTGCTGTGCGTCAACAAACACCTGGTGACAGAGCTCAAATGCCACAACTGTTTCAATGCGTAAAAATGCGTCTCCGCGCGTAAAATCTAAAATCTAACTCGTCTTTAAACTCACTTAAATATAAAAAATCAAAACTTTATTTAGTAAACATTTTCCGACTGATCAACCCTTTTAAATCCACGGTTCTCCAGATGTTCATTCATTCCTCCTCCATGCAGACATGGAGCGATCCTTTTATTCCAGTTGATTAGGAGTTCAGCAGCTCTTAGAGGAGTGGAGCCAAACGAACGATTCCTCCTGGATCTGGTCCTGAAATAAGAACGCTGCCTTTTTTTGGTAAAGTTTAAAACCTAAAGATCCTTTTGGAGATTAAAACTTAAACGTGGTGGTCATAGGGTTGTGATGGTATGGTCCTTAAGTGTAAACGTGCCTCTAAAATATGTCATCAAACCATTAACTTTAATTAGGAAATGTTTAAAACATTGTTTTTGTATTTATTAGTATAGTTAATTTTCTTTAACGCCTGAAATTCAAATTTTTTTGATAAAAGTAAAGTTAAACTAAAATGTTCAATCGTTTTTTTTTCAGCAGTGGATGTTTTCTGATTTTTATTTATCTGTTTTGTTTATTTTGCATTTAACTGCATTTTTAGTCCACATAAAGAAAATATCTTGTTTAAAATACCAAAATCAATAACTTTATCAACAAAAATCCCGTTCTTATGTTTTTAATGTACTTTTATTAGAAATATTATTTAGAAGTATTATGTAACGTTTTGAAACATTTTGTATTGAAATCAAACTTTCATTTGGGGTTTTTAAGGTGATGAATATTCCTTCAGCGCTGAGAGGTTTCCAGGGAAACACCCACAGGAAGCTGCAGCAGACTTCTTTACATGAATTATTAATAACGCACAGCTGCTTTTCTTTATGATTTGGTGAAGAAGCTCCGCGGAGCAGCGCTGGTGACTCCTGCTGAATGAATGACGCGTTCTCATTTAACTCCTGATAATAAAACAGGGACAAAAGTTAGTTTATTAAACCGAAATTCGTCTCCTGGAATTAGTTTGAGTTCATTTTTACTCCAAATTAAATTACAACGAAATTTTAACGCCAAACAGTCAAAGTTGATGACGTCAGGTTAAAAATGATTGTTTGGTTTTTCTCAATGAACAAAATGTGTTTTTACTTCTCTTTTTTTCTTGGGTGCAGGGAACTCATTGTGGGTCTAAGTCGAGCTGAATGCGATGCTTGGATGGAAGACAGGCGCGCGCGCCCGAATGTGTCTGTGCGCGTGAGCGTGCGCTTTTTGCGCCACTGCTGTAAGAAAGCTGGTCTCCTTTCCTCCTGTGACAAACAATCCGTCAAAACCGGATTTGTTGGTGTTGCTTTCCAAGATTTACTTATTTATTTTTTCATTCATTTATTTATGTGGGCGACCTACGTTCGTTGATGTATCCTTCAACAAATGTACTTTTTAAATCTTGCATGACCAATTATTATTATTATTATTATTATTATTATTATTATTATTAATAATATTATTATTAATATTATTATTATATTTTAGTAATGTTACATCAATTTTGCCTCTGTTCCTCTATCTCTTGCAGGAATTCATGGCGTTAATGCGCAAAAGGTGTGTGTGTGCGCGCGCGCGTGCGTGCAGGAGGGGGTTGCAGCTTCTAATGCCCCCATCTCTCTCTCTCTCTCTCTCTCTCTCTCTCTCTCTCTCTCTCTCTCTCTCTCTCTCTCTCTCCAGACCTAGTGACGATCATGAACAATCAAACAAACTAATTATTAACCAACTAACTTTCACTAAAACTTCATTGTTTCATTTTTATAATGTACTCATTAAAAGGTGAGCCCTGGTTGAGAATAAATAAACCAATGAGGAGGCAGACATGACATGTTTGGTGTGTTTTATTGGCTCTAGGACGCATCTGCACGCGATGTTTTGTCTTCTGTCCTTGCTGACTGGTGGGACTCTTGTATCGGTCTGAATGTGGGCCACGCTGCTCCCCTCAGGGCCGATTCAAGCACAACTGGTTCTTCTGCTCCCAGCCCACAAAAACCTGGTTCAATTAAAATACATTTTTATTACAACAATAAGAAAAGTTTGCCCTTTTTCCTTTCCTGATCTTATTTTGCACATTAAACATCATTTACTGATTTTAAATAAATAAACGACTCCATTTGGCACCATTAGTTATCTGTTACTAATCCTCTCCCTGCATGTCTGTCAGCTGCAGCCGGAGGAGCTTTTTGACCCTTTTAGATGGAAAAAAATCAATCCGTGAGTGATTGATTCAGATTTTCAATTTTAACCAAACCTTCAGGATTAATGACTCAAGGAAAGCAACACAATGCTCAGATTAAATTGCTAATTGAATTCTCAAACAAAAAGGGGAGCAAATCGGTGCTTTAACCCCTTCTGAATGAGGTTGACCATGATGTCAGACTTCTCAACATCCAAATTAACTTCCAGGCGCAGGCATTGATTTGCAAATCGCTGACATAAACCTGCAGTGACTCCTCCTGCCTTTCAGTGCATCCAAGTTCAACGAGCGCTGGCGCTCACCTGCTACTGCTTTGACTGCTGCCAGCTGCCAATTAACACCTATGGCATGTTAATGAGGCCGCAGGCTCCGCCACTTCAGGAGACTTTTCAGACCCCTCACTCACCACAAGTGCCTTTATTTCCTACAAGAGCTCATGCGAATCTGCATATGCATCTTGCATGTGGAATCAGGAGGAACGCAAGAGGGATTTGGCTGAGCTGCAACCTGAGATTAAACACTGAAGGTATTCAGGAACCATTTTGGCTCCATAAACCAGCCGAACAGCAAAGAGGCTGGAGTATGGGGTGCAGATTGTGAAGTGATAAAAACTTCACATTGCATTTAGCATCAAATTAAGATTTGAACAATAAATAGTGACAATTTAGAGTAAATATATAAAGTTTCAACAAAAAATGTTAGAATCTAAACATAAAAAAGGTTTGCAAATAATTAAAATTTTCTATAAATGTAAAGTAAATGTATTTTCAATATTTAAAATTAAAACTTAATATTTCTAAAATTAAACCTAAATATTTAGACTCATATCTAATTATGAAGTTAAAGTAAATATTTGAAATCTAATCAAAATATTTAAAGTAAAATCTAAATGTTTGGAACAACTTAAAGATAAAACTAAATATTAAACTCTTATTTAAAGTCAAACCTAAATATTTACAATGATATCTAAATATGTAAAGCTGAAGCAAAATATTTGGAATCTAATCAAAATATGCAAAGTTCAATCTAATTATTTACAACATTTTAAAAACATTAATGGATTAAACTAAATATTGAAACTCTAATCTAAATATTTAAAGTCAAACCTAAATATTTAGAATGATTTCTAAATATGTACAGTTACAGCTAAATATTTGGAATCAAATCAAAATATTTAATTACAAACCTTTGAGTTGATTGAAACATTTGAATCAAACTTTACTTGATGCTATAGATTAAAATTTTATTTTTTTTATAATTCAGATGTTTTTAAATATCAGTATTTAGATTATGTTACAACATTTAGACAAAACGTCACAATAAAACTACAGAAATGTAACAGAAAAGTAACTGTAATCTTTTTTACATTACTTTTTATAATGAGGAGCTAAATGTGGCAAATTAAAACTTTGATTTTTATATATTTGAGATTAAAATCTGCATCCCATCGTGTGTGTGTGTGTGTGTGTGTGTTGGGGGGGGGGGTTTGTCACAGAACACACGAAGAAGTAAACAAACTTAAATCAGTGTAACTCCATTAATTTCTAAGATTTATGTTTAGCATCTGCTACCGACCAGGAGATTTAAACATCATCCTGTTGATATTCCGGTGTTCCCTCACACACACGGGCCAATAAGACAAACAAACCTGGAAATGAATTAAGAAAAGCCTGGCTCTTCTCACGCACAACCACACATGATTCACCTCTAGAAATCTGGATCCATTCAAGTCGAAAAGAACCTGCCGGTGCAGAAACGTCTCTGAAAATTAGACAAATAACCCGACGTCATTAGTACCAAAGGATGGATTCTGAAGGTGAAGTGTGAGGCTGAAAGAGAGGGAGAGACGGGTGGTGGGTGTTCATGAAGTGTTACTCAGAAGAGGAGAAAAACCACCTAAAAGGCTGGAGGAACACAATGACACATCAAAAGGGAAAACCTGAAAACCTTGGAATAATGAGGCTCGTGAATGAACCGGGATCCAAAGGGAACAAAGTGAGTTTGAGAGCGTGTGAGAGCCAGGGAGCGTTGGTGGGTTTTCCCCACGCTGAGGGGACACTGTACCCAAAACAGGCGGGAAGTACACGCCATGTGCACTGGAAGTGGGAAACGACATTGGAACGTCATGTCCCAACAAGTCCTAGAAACAAGAATTGTGTGAGGTTTTGCATAAGGACAAAAATCCTGCTTCCAGTCATTATTTCAGCTTTAAGAGATGCTAAAATCATCTAAATGAAACAAAATCAAGGATTCTTTACAAAAGAGAGAATGCAAATATTTTAAAAGACAACATAAAAAACTTAAAATCATTTATGAGACTTTTAGAATTGAGCAGGAAACATTTTTAGGTTTTTGACTGAAGCAAAACAAACTTTAGTTGTAGAGGCAATTGTGTTTGGATTTGCTTTCTAATAAAACGTATGATCTGATAAGCCATCATCTACAGCAAAGATTAAAAAATAAGAATTTAGATTTATGAATGTTTCCTAATTAAAAACAAATTCCAGTAATTGTTCTGAGTGGATCAGATGTTTAAAATTAAAGTGTTTTACTGAATAAAAGTCAAAGACAAATGCCTTTTAAAAAGAAATGTTATATATATATATATATATATATATATATATATATATATATATATATATATACACACCCTGTTACCCTTTTAATTTTCTCTTCAGATGAAGTCAAGCTTTAAAACTCCCTAAAACACCGTCTTCATGGTCCTGCGTTCTCTCACTTTACTCAGTAACACATAAACACCTGTCCCCAGCTCACCTGAAACAACCACTCACTTATATAAACTCATGTGTTTAAGCTCGGTGACATGAAACGGTTTGTGAATAGATTTATTTTGGGCAGTAAATCATCTCATTGTTGAAGAACAGAATGAAAATATGAACCAGTGCTCATGATCATAGTGGTTTATTAACCACCTCTGATGCTCATAATCATCCTAAAAACTCCTAATCAGGTAACCCGATGCAGTCAGATTATAAACCTTTATTCACTTGAAGGTAAATCGAAGCAGTCGCCTAAAGAAAAGTCCAAAATTAGATTTATGTGCATCTTTTATGTTATAGCACACGACACTTAAAGAGACAGTGTGTAGTTTTCTGGCGATAGGGGGCAGTACACACATTTCAGCGTAGATTTACACCATATCACCGTGACTGTCGCTGTTTAAAACAACATTACGGTAAATGTTAGCTGTTGAGCAGAAAGCATGTGACCTCAGCGTGACTCCTCAGACTCTGATAGTCCTTCAGGTAATTCCATGGAGAGAATGCAATGCTGATGCTGGTTTTCTGGGGGTGTAGGTTCCGGATCTGCTCGGGGTCCTGCGCCTGCTGATGATGTTAAACTACGGCAACACCACTCGGCCAAAATATAGTGCATCGCTTTTTCAATTCTGTTCTTTCACATAGGTTTTGGAAAGAGTTTAGCAGTTTTGTTATTAAATTCATGTTTCTTACCGCCTAAATGTTTTCAAATGTGGTAACGTAACTTCTGTAAGTCGTACGTCCAGCCAATCATCTAGTGTGATGTCATCGGCAGGCGCAGACGTCGTCCAGAGACTATAGACCCACACCGTATGTATTTTAGACCCAATTTTTATGGTTATATTTTACAAAACCGCCAATTCTTTTCAACAACTGGGCATCATTTTATTAATTTTCCACATTTCAATGGATGTTTTCAGAGATTAACGGTAAAAACTACACACTGTCTCTTTAAAAGAAGTTTGACCTTTTTTATTGGTTGTTTTCTGGGATGTTTAATTCAGATGAAGGCTGAGTAAATTCCACACCGTGAGCAGAGTGAAAGCAGAGTCGTGAGCTCAGCGAGAGCCTGTAGCTGTGTGGGGCGACTCGTCTCTGCGTCATGACAAACTAGAACTTCCTCCTCCAAACAGTTAAAGACTGATATGAGAAAAACCTTTGAACATGCGTGTGTGTGTGTGTGTGTAAGAAGTCAAACAAGCTGCTCTGAGTGACAGACTACTATACGTGTTTATTGCATCTTAGGCTCTTTTTTTGAGCGAGGGGGGGGGGTGGTTTTATGGAAATACATCGAGATGTGAAATCTAGCCTGAGAGGGCAGAGAGGCTAACGTAACCTATTGATCACGTCTTTTTGTTTTTCCACCAAAACGCATGAACTTTCATCACAGCCACAGCTGAATCGTTTCTCCAGTCCAACGTTGTTAAAAGCCTCGGCGGTCAGAGACGTTGGTGATGTGAGGTTATGTGTTTCCTACAAAACAGATCAGCAATAGTAGAGGAGAGGGGACTTTTCCCTTTGTGGCTGCTTTATTGCACATCAAAATTAATATAAAACACATGAAACATGAGATTCAATGGAATGTGAGAATAAACAAAGCCATGGTTGTGTGTGTGATCTGTGTAGGGATCATTAGTGGAATAAAGAGCTTCCAATATGGCTATGGTTATAGTAGCTTAGAGCTAAAATAGGAACTCTGCAAAAGGATTTAAGTGATTCAGTTGTTTACTTTATAAAAGCTGAAAAGATAAGTCAATATAGTGTAAAATAGTGTTTTTTCAGCATTTTAAAACTCTGAAAGTTCTTTTTTATCTTGACCCATAAAGACAAGTGTGAAAAGTGAAACCTGTAGTTTTAGAATCGAGAGTCCTGCCCACTTCCATGCATACGATCACGGTGTTATTAGTGTCCAAAATAACTAACTACAGGTAAATGAACCTGCTCGTAAAGTAGGAAGGTTGTGTTTTGGTCGATTTATTTCACCGTCAGGGCTTCAATAGAGCGTGGGTGATCCATACGGAGCCACAACAGCTTGGCTCCGCCTCCTAATGCTTGTCACTAGTCTGGTCCCATTTAGCTGTGGAATGGGCTCTCATTCCTCAACCAGGAATTGTTGGAGATTGCCCAGCGTGGCGGTTTTGGTCACTCTGGCAAATACAGCAGGTCAGAGTTGTCCAACAGCAGCCAAGTCACTAGTGATGGGACTTAAGACTCCTTGAAGGGAGCCCTTCCCCTCAAAGAGCCGTTCAAAAGACTCAGAGTTACAGGAGATGAACGGTTCTCTACAAGGACTCGGCTCTCATCGTTCCCTTTGAAGAGCCGTTCAAAAGATTTGATTCATTCGTGACATCACTGCGTCACATCAGAAGTCACACATTGAAGTTAATAACAGGAGTGAATACCATCAGGGGATTTTTGGCCCATTTTCAGGGGTGCTACCCCCTCACTGTGCTGTGTTGTTCCTTTGTGCAATGCTTTATAATTATGCATCATTGGAGTCGAGCTTTCCAACAATATGAGATTTATTGACAAGGAGCATTGTTGCAAAAAACTGTATCAATCCAGAAAAAGTCATCACCTGTTTTAAATGAGAACATGGCCCATTCCTTTAAACTAAGAGAAACACTGAGAAACTGGTTTTACTTTTGAAATGCCAAAAGAAAGTAGACGGGGGAACGCTCGGATTAGAAAAGGCTGACAGATCTATGTCACACTGAAAATTAGCATTCATGGACCCACCCATCATGGCTCTAGAGCGGGGAAGGCTGTTGTTTATTTAGCATCCAGGAGAGAGAAGAGCGTGTCTCCCATTGTAGAAGCTAACCATTAGCATTAGCAACTCCACCACACAGCAGAACTCCTTCAGACTTGTGTTATTTTTGGAGATAAAACATCAACGTTGCAGAACAAACTGAGTCAGTGGCAGAGTCGTGTTGCTGTTAGCCAATCAGAGGAGAGATGTTGGATTATCAGGAAATAAGACTCCAGATCCCACCGTCTTCTGGTCTCTTCTGCTCTGGTTCACTTCTAGTTCATGAAACAGGAGCGTGAGAGTTTTTATCCCACAGAGAGCGACTCACAAGGCATTCATTTATGCTAGAGACCACTGCAAATGTCTTTAAAAAACAAGTGAACTTGGTCTTTAAGATGTGTACCACACTCAGCCACTAGGTGGGCTTGTTCTGACTTCATCTTGCATTTTCTGGTCGTGTGTTTGGCAAATATGGACTCAGTTGATGCTTTTAACCACCAGGTAGAACACGTTTTAGTCACTATGTCTCATTGAGGCTCAACAGAAATTATTCTACACACAAGTATTTATCAGTTTGAGGTGTCTGGGACAAACAAATGATGCACAGGAAAACTCAGTGACTTATCGTTTAAAATGATACAGTTAGACGAGGGAAACAAGTTTCCATAGCAACAAGATCGTAGAGGTCAAATCATTCCCAGACCCACTTATCCTGATGCCTGGCCTGCGCGGTAACTGGATCCCATAAACAAACACGTTGGGTCAACTGGTGATCCGACTCTGACGAGTCTGGCAGCTCATGGGTTCCTGAACGTGATAAAATAGGGACAGAGAGCAGAAACGTTGCCCTCATTTATTCTCTATAAAATTCCACCAGATGATGTATTTTCTATCTGTTCAGCTTGAAGCTGCAGCTCTGTTGTAACCTTCATACAGATTAGGGTTAGGACTCAGTTCTGAGTGAGTCAATGCAACATCCTTCATCTGAAACAGAGACGGTGGTGATTCTCTCTACACAAGATTTTTGTCAAACGTGTGAAAATGTTTCCCAGCTGGACTCGACCCTGTTTGGTTGCTTAACTCTTTTATTTTTCTGAAATCGTTGTTATTGTTACTTAACGTGATTAGGTGAGAAACACTCGTGAAAATCGGTTTATGTTCCACTCTGAGATCCGACAACGGGCACGGTGTGGAGTTTCCACGTCTGAACGCACATCTTAGGAGTTTGGGATGGCCGAGCTAAGTGGCGAACGCTCTGCAGGCCTGCCCAATTTTCTAGACCATTTCCAAACTTGAGAAAGAGCGGGCAGTGAATAATTGTGGTGCTCTTCATGCCTGTGATAATAATGTTATTCTAAAGGGGTGAAAGTGGTACAAATGGTGGAAAAACAAAACACTTACCAGGAAAGCACCATCTAACTCGCTGCTAAATGACTTAACCGTTGGGATTTCATTTGCTTTCACAGCTCTGACAAAAGCAGCTGAAGAGTTCTGGAAACTTGTATTTCTCAACTATTTCAGCCTGAAACACATCTAAACTGGTGTGTTCTTTAAACTGATATCTAGAACTTGTTCCAGAGTTAAAGCCGAATGCAGAAACAGCCTAAGACTAGGATTGTTTGAGGGGAATCATCACCTACCTCCTTGTGTCACATTACCAATCAGCACCAGTTCAGAGCCAAAACGAAAGCTCCAAGAGACAAAAACGTTCTCTTTCAAAGCAAGCTTAATTAGATTGCTTTCATTTGATCAAATTCAAACATTCTGGGTCCAATCATGCAATTAAAAACAGCCAATCAGCATCTGTCCTATAAGACTGACTTTGGTGTTGTTTCAAAGTCAGCAACCTGGGTGTGTGGAGTGTTTTTTGTGTTGGAGGCTGAGTGTATTCGTGTGAGAAGCAGATCACTGAAGCGTGCACACTTTCAGTGTTGTGTCTGTGTGTGTGTGTGTGTGAGAGAGAGAGAGAGAGAGAGAGAGAGAGAGAGAGAGAGAGAGACACAGAGAGAGAGACACAGAGAGAGAGAGAGAGAGAGAGAGAGAGAGACGAGACAGACACAGAGAGAGAGAGAGAGAGAGACAGAGACACAGAGAGAGAGAGAGACAGAGAGAGAGAGAAAAGAGAAAGAAAGAGACAGACACAGAGAGAGACAGACACACAGAGAGAGACAGACACAGAGAGAGAGAGAGAGAGAGAGAGAGAGAGACAGAGAGAGAGAGAAAAGAGAAAGAAAGAGACAGACACGGAGAGAGACAGACAGAGAGAGAGAGAGAGAGAGAGAGAGAGAGAGAGAGAGAGAGAGAGAGAGAGAGAGAGAGAGAGAGAGAGAGAGAGAGAGAGAGACGACTGTCTTTGCAGAAACTGAATAATGGGGGAGATCCCTCTCTCCCCTCCCTCCCGTCTCATCCTCCGTCTCCATCCCTCATAATAACCTCACATTTTCATTCGTTTGTTTTTCTAATGCTCACCTACTTGCGTGACCTTTGTTCCTTGCCTCATCCTCCACCATCAGTCTACATCCTCACCCCCTCTCTCTATCTGCTCTCCTCCCCTCCCTCTATCGCCCGGCCCCTCCCAGGCCTACTCATGCGTGAGGTGAAGGTGCTGTGCTCTCAGCGCAGCCTCTGCACGCAACGGAGCTGGGATCGTGCGAGAAGGCCGGCAGACCTGATGCGGCCCAAACAAGGCTGTGGCAAGGAGCCACGGAAGAGAGGAGGGGTGTGAAAATCCCCAACGTCCCTGTTACGCACATCCAGCCCGCCAAAGGGTCTTAACTCAGCGGTAACCATGGCAACACTTCACACAGATGAGTTTCTCTCCGTACATCCACAGGGTCAATCAGGCAGGTCAAGGTGAAGCAGCTGACACTCACGCAGAAAGGAGCAGGAGGAGAAAACAAACAAAGCTGAGTGACTTTTCCATTCGTTTAGAGCTGCTCCTAATGAAAGCTTTCTCACAAATCCCTAGGCATGTTTCTTTTTAAACGCCGCGGTGATTACAGCAGAGGTAGGCAGAGTGGACCCTAAATCACACCCATCACTCATTCTCTTTTGATTTTCAAGACTCGGGTCGTCTGGTGAGCTCCCTGGAGGTGCCTTCTCTTCCCCGGGGCCCCCTGCAGCCATTCGGCACACCTTTGCTGGTCTCATTCCAGGTTCCAGAGGGGCGGGGCTGTGATGTATGATCCTCCAGAACAGCAGGACGTGTGGGCCGAGCCGCTGAGCAAGCGAAGGCCGCTGCGTCTCAGACGGGTTAACGTCTCGTGTCAAGCTTTGGTCTGTTGTGATAACAACATAACGACTTTCTGCCTCTGATTACCAAGGCTCTGAAACGTGCAGGATCAAAGTAACTTAAACAGAGTAGCACCTTCAACTGGAAAAATAAACCCACTCAGAAGTGGTGCATGATGGGAGGATTACTCATATTTTTTCATCTAATTAGGACGATACATCATTTTGGTTTCACACAGGCTAGAAGCAGAGGCCCAGATTACTCACAGTGATGTAAGCTAGAGGGAAAGAAGCTGAAACTTAAATACACAACCTACCCATGTTTATTTGAAAGGATTATTTTTAGATTACTAGTCTATTTGGAGCTCCTATCTCAGGTTATATGAGGCAGAAAATGATTCAAACGTCTCCTAAAGTTTCGTTTTTAACACCGGGGTGTGTGTGCGTCTCGTTTGACGGGGTGCGAGTGTGTTTGCGACGGCGCAGGTGTCTGCGTGTGTGTGGTCCCGTGTGGTGGAGGTGCTATTGGGGGTCTTTGAGTGAGGAGGCCTCTTGGAGAACCGTCACCAGCAGGGTTAATATCTGTTTCCCATCTTTTCCAAGTGGCCCTTCAAGAACCGTGAATTTTCCTGCATTTCATTTCCCAAAAAAGGGGGGGGGGGGTTCTCTTAAGAAATTACAAGTACTTGAAAAGATCTAATGTGGTCTTAATGGTCTGGCTGTGTTTGACAATGGACGTGGAGGGAAGCCTCGGGTTTGGAGTGGGGGGGTTCAAGTATGTTTCACATTACAATAGGAGCTCGACAGAAAACGTTCTTGGCTTTGTTTTCTCCAACAGAAGGGGCGGGGCTTGGGTTCGGTGCCTTTTACTTCTTGTGAAAAAGATGCTGTTTGAATCAGAAGTGGATGAATCAGAAACATTAAAGCAAAAGGAGGATGGCTACAGGATACGCTGTCCAGCTCATTTCTTTAAAAATGACAACATGAGACCTTTATTGTTGTAGGAAGCACCTGGAAGCCTGCTGAGGAGGATCTGAGCAGAAATGGACGATAAAATTAACAATAAATGAAGACGTGACCCTGTGAACGTTCAGAAGGTGAAAAGCAGTAGTTTGTAGAACATTTTAAACATAAATAATCATTTATATTTTTTTATTTTGTCCTGGCCGTGGAACACTGGACCAGCTCTTAGGCAGATCCTGGAGAGCGCGTGGGAGTTCGCCCAACCAATCTACATGTGTTATGTGGATTTGGAGATGGCGTTCAACCCTCAAAGGGCCCTGTGGGGGGTACTCTGGGAGTCTGGGGTACCAGGCCCCTTGATACGGGCTGTTAGGTCGACCAGTGTCAGAGCTTGGGCCGCATATACAGCAGTAAGTCGGGCTCGTTTCTGGTGAGAGTTGGACTCCGCCAAGGCTGCCCTTTGTCACCGATTCTGTTCATAACCTTTATGGACAGGATTTCTAGGTGCAGCCAAGGTGGTGGGGGGATCTGTTTTGGTGGTCTATGGATCAGGTCTTTTTGCAGATGATGTGGTCCTGTTGGCTTCATCAGAACGTGATCTCCGGCTTTCGCTGGAGCGGTTCGCGGTCGAGTGTGAAGCAGCTGGGATGAGAATCAGCTCCTCTAAATCTGAGACCATGGTTTTGAGTCGGAAAAGGGTAGAATGCCTTCTCCAGGTCAGGGGTGAGGTCCTGCCCCAAGTGGAGGAGTGTATGTTCATGAATGAGGGAATTGGTGCTGCGTCTGCAGTGATGCGGGCGTTGTAGGCGAAGGCGAAGCTCTCGATTTACCGGTCGATCTACGTTCCTACCCTCAGCTATGGTCACGAGCTTTGAGTAGTGACCGAAAGAATGAGATCGCGGATGCAAGCGGCCAAAATGAGTTTTCTCTGTATGGTGTCTGGGCTCTCCCTTAGAGATAGGGTGAGAAGCTCGGTTATCCGGGAGGGGCTTGGAGTAGATCTGCTGTCAGTTGAGGTGGCTTGGGCATCCAGTTAGGACGCCTCCTGGACGTCTCCCTGGTGAGGTTTTCTGGGCACGTCCAACTGGGAGGAGACCTAAAGGAAGACCCAGGACACGCTGGAGGGACTGTCTCTCATCTGGCAGACACATACATACATAATAGGAAGGGTTTATTTGCAAAAAAGCAACTTTTGATCAAAATAAACAAACTTATATTGAGTGATATTATTTTGAAAAAAAATCAGTTTTTGAAGATTTGTGAAAAAGAGTCATCTGTTTTTACAAATGAACTCTTTACCAGACCCTTAAAAGTGGACGGATGAAGCTAAAGCAGGTGTGAAACAGCTGTGCCACTGGTTGATGGCTGCAGCAGGAAACCATCTAAAACATGCAGGATGACCCTGAAGGTGACCCGGTGAACAAATCTGTGAATGAAACTTACAGGTAAAACAAGACAGTTTAGATAATTATTCAGTTTTACAGTCGTCTGTAAATGAGAGGAAAGGAAAAGCTCATGGAAGAACCATCTCTCAGCTTCTACCTTTTCCCATGTGCTGCTTTCACCTAACTGGACTCTTCCCATACTCTTCTCTCCCATTAGACGTCTTAGGTCTACTGCTGGAACCCCTTAAAGGCAAATCTGAGTTGAAAAACTGAACTAAATCCTCTCAAATGACTAAAAATATCCCATCATACGGCCTGTTTTCAGCACTTAAAGAACAAACTACTCATTTAGCAGCACCGAGCCGTTCTGTTGAGCCCACAGAAACTGAAACCAAAGTGAACCCTGGAAGTTGCTGCAGTCCCAGCTCAGTCGGGCCACCCAGCTGCATGGTTTCTCCTTTACCAGCTGCTGTTGCCTAATTAGCCATTTCAAGAATCACCCTGCCAGGGGAGATGTGTTTCCATGTAAGTGAATTTCCCTCAGCAGTCCCTGACTTCAGCGTGTTGCTCTCTCTCTCTCCACTACTACAAATCTGCATATGGAGCACATCTGGGCTTTCATTCATGAACGTTTGGGGTGCTGAGGTGGTTCTGTGAGGAGAGAAACGCACTGAGAAATCTGGCGGGCCTTTTGTTGCTCACTTTGTGATCGACGTGTTGTTGATAGGGGAAACTTGAGGAATAAATGTGTTTCTTCAATCCTCAGGGTTATAAACCAGAGCTGTTGTTATGGTTTAACGGCCGTCTCTGCATCACGTAGCTCAGAGAACAGTTTATAGACTTTGGTTGTTTTAGGATGAAATCAGAGGATCCTATACGGTCACCGAGGGATTTACAGTTCACGGAACTGAAGAGACAGATGCACGCACGCTCAAATCCAAACAGAATCACGTCTAATTGGATCAGGGCGAGGCCTTTGCTCTGATCCGCTGACCACGGAGCCCTTCTACGCTGATGAGCAGCGATCCCTGCCTGGGCACTGACCTCCAGAGCAGCTTGGTGTCCACTGACACCTGACACAGCCGGCTTATTCTCCCGATGGAGACTTGTGTCTGCTGATGGCGGAGACCACCATCCCCTCTTTAGTTTGGGTGCGGTGGGCCGCGTACACCAAGCGCCCACCTCTCATTAGTGTGAGGCGACCTGTAGCTGTGTGAGCAGATCTCGCTGTATTCTATGCGGGTGGTGGAACAGCCCCCCCCCCCCCCCCCCCTCCGCTCAGTGAGACCTGAAAGATAATAATTAGACTTGGGGAGGGGGGGGGGGGCGTCGGTGCTGAAACAGCCCCAGAGTCTGGTTCTGCTCAGATTTATACAAGCGTATGACATTATGTGGCTTTTGAAACCAGTTTGAAAAGATTACGCCCCAGTGATAGCGGTCTTAAGTTGTGGTTTTTCCCATTACATGGAGCATGTGCAAGGCAAGAGCACGTCGCAGCGTAAAACCTGTACGATATTAACAATAAGTGCAGCAGCAAATTTGGCAGGGAGGCAGCCACTTCCCCAATGCCACCAACAGCGAAACCGTTTCCCATGAGCTTCATGTCTTCTGCAGCCTCAGAGATGTTTTCTCACCAACTTCAGCACTAAGTTTAGTTTAACTCCTAATGCCTATGAAAATTCACTAAGCATACGCAGTAGGAGGACGTTTTTCCTTCTTATGACTCACAAACAGTTTTAATGTTAAAACACTTCCAGCTTTTAGTCCTCATTTTAAAAACATGCTGCTTTCAAGGTATAATGATAAATGACCCGCACTTGTATAGTTGCTTTCTGAGTCAGAGGACTCCAAAGTGCTTTACACTACAGCGTATCATTCACCCGTTCACAAGCTGGTGATGATGAGCTACAGTGTAGCCACAGCTGCCCTGGGACGCACTGCAGGGTGAGGTTTCCGAGAACAGGAACTACCGGTCCCTCTGACCACCACCACCAGCAGTCAAGGTGGGTTAAGAGTCTTGCCCAAGGACTCAACAGCAGTATTATCTGCCGGGATCGATCCTACAACCCGCTCTACCTCCTGAGCTACTGCTGCCCCAGCTCTTAAGAGAATGACTTGTCTCACTGAAATGTTGTAAAGTGGTAGAAATAACGCTCAAACATGTATTTGGTGAGATAAAAAGAGTTTTTAAAAAGGGGAATTGTTAATGTTTTAGTTTATTTGTCAGTTGGGAATCGTAGTGAATCGTATCTGTACCAAAGTTTATCAAAACTTCATGTGTTCATGGTTACAGGGATGTGTTTCTCTGTTATATGAATTTTTAAAGTAAGTTTTTAATTAGCTCAAGTTATCCTAAAGGTAATCAAAGAAGTCACAAATCCTAGAGGGACTCGTGGTATTTATTGTCTTTGGAGCAGTTTTCTAGTTAGTGCAGCAACATGGTAGCCTAGAAATCTAGACAGACAGTAGCAGAAATGATTTTACTCTGCTCTGCTCTATCAGTTAGGTGGGCCAATCACAGCGCTCTATCGGTTAGGTGGGCCAATCACAGCGCTCTATCGGTTAGGTGGGCCAATCACAGCGCTCTATCAGTTAGGTGGGCCAATCACAGTGCTCTATCGGTTAGGTGGGCCAATCACAGCGCTCTATCGGTTAGGTGGGCCAATCACAGCGCTCTATCGGTTAGGTGGGCCAATCACAGCGCTCTATCGGTTAGGTGGGCGGTATGATGCGACTGAGTGAAAAAGCAAAGATGGCGACGGCTCATTTGAAATGGCTTTGGCATCAACTTTGGACTATTTAGACTTGGGCTTTTCTTTGAGTCAAGAGCAGATTGAAGTCCTCTTTCCAGCAGGGCATGGCGGACTGCCCCATTGACTGACATCTGTAGCGGTGAGTACGTCACGTTGTTCGTTGTCCAAGCATGCAGAGACGTTTTGAAAGACAACCGTAGATTCTGCCCTACGACTGAGATCTGTCTATGGGTTATAACCAGACTATATATTCACATATATAGGTTGGCTTGCCAGACTAGCAACATGGTTCTTGGGTCTCTGGTTTAGGCCTGATGGGTGTTTATCACGTTGGTTCTCTCAAAAATGTCTCAACAAGCAACGACTAATTTGTGACCCAATGAAATAAATGTAAACATTTAAATCACCAACTGAGGTGCCAGTTTGAGCCACACATGGTCTTACGGTTTTGTTTTGTTTTTTCTGAAGCTTTAGGCTTTTTCATTTTAATTTCAGTTTCTATTTGTCCACAGTACAGTTTCTTTTATTTAAAAAAACACTTAAAGAAAATGCAACAAACCTTTAAAAAACATTATTAGTGAGTGCCGCCCCTGACCTTAGAGTAAACACTAGAGATGTGTCTCTCAAACTGGCTCAGTGTTCTAACTTAAAGCCCGGCTCACACGGGTCATGAGACGCCACACGTGGCAAAAAAAGATCACAGATGATCCTGCTGTGTGTGCAGAACTGCTAAAAATGCACTTTGGATAAAGACTGTATTGGCAAAACTGTTTTTAATTTTTCTTAATTTTTCAAGGTAACTGCGGCAACACTGGTGGTGTGCAGCAACATGACAAAAACTACACACAAACTATTCCCAGTCACACGGGAAATTTCGCTAAACCTCTTGAGATCAAACGTGACTTTGGAGTAAACAAAGATGTCGGAGGAGCGTGAAGCGTGCTTCTATCACCTTGTGTTCTGTTGGCTACATTCAACAGGCAGCACAATTATTTGCCCTCAAAATTCAGACCAAGACAATCCAACATGTTGAATATCCCTGATTTATGATCTGAGCAGTCCTGACGCCTTTCTGAGCAGACCAGAGTTCTCCTAACACACCACACACTCCAGGAATATCTGATTAAATCATCTTTAGAGCCATTATGGTGATCAGGGGCATCCTTAAGATTGTTGGAAGGAGAATCAGATCAGCATAGTTATCCAGCCGCGTGAACCAGGCAGAGATGAGAGTGAAAAATAATTGACTATCAGTTGTACATGCGGGTAAATTCATCAGACGATTTGGGAAACATGTTTAATGGTTCACTGTCTTGAACAGACAAATGAAAACAAAGGGTGAGATGAATGTTGTGGAGTTCTCCAGGACTAATGTGTATCATCTGCCTGCTATTTGCCTCACAAGACGGTGTGAATAAAGGTTGATCAACCGTGACTAAGAGCAGCAAGTTGATGGCCCAAAACCCCGATCACAGCGATGTATGGAAGCCCAGCACATCACATCCAAAAGCAGAAACAGGATGCTGGCAGTGGAGCATGTGGGGACAAACAACCGATGAATCAAAACATCATAGAGTGAGAGCTCAGACCTACAACATGTACACAAACCATCATCAAATACTAAAAGTATTTTGTTGCTGCAGAAGGATATTAATCTTTTTTTTTTGCCTTTTCTTATTTGCACGGATTGCACCAGCGAGATCTGACATTAGCGTAGCCTCAACCAATTATGGTTAGAAAAAGTGGGGATGATGCTCATTACGATGGGTGGAGAAACGTTCCCGTTCCAAGTCTTCACTTTCTGACAGACGCTGTAATTCATAATGTGATTGGAACATTGGTGCAAGTTAAATACTGAGCATAGCCCACACTCCCATTCGACTTAGCTGGTGGTCCTTGTGAATTATGGGTAAGGAAATGTTTTCTACTTGTGTGTGTGTGTGTGTGTGAGACTTTTAAAATGAAAGAAGCAACTGCTCTAGACAAAACTATCCTAAGAGCATCCTCCATGATTGGCTTCATGTGCTGTCTATGAACACCACATGTTGCCGGTCAAAAGCAGGAAAAATACAGCTATTTTAAATCTCATGTGGCAAGTTTACAGGATGCTTCATTCACTTAATGTCTGTTGCAAAAAAGATACATAAATGCACACATCCAACCACACGCCAGCATTAGGCGGGCTGTGCTGGAGGGAGGAGACAACAATGGCATCTTTGATCGGTCCCCATGGTACAAACACACAAACAACTTCAATTTTGTGACAAATACAGCTTGTTTCACCTCCCTTATTTAATTGCCAAATTAGCTAAATTAAAGCTTTGAAACCGTGTAATAAATATCTGAATCTATTGTTTAATGGATAGATTGTTCTCTGCATTTCTGGTAAGTAAATAAAAATGTTGAAATAGCAAAAGAAAAGCCAACAAGCATTTTTGTGCTGTTTTAAAGGGAGACTATGCAGTTTTTGCTTGTTTTCAGCACCCCCTAGTGTCCAGTTAGTAAAAACCAAAGTGAAACTTATCTCCTCGCTGTGCGTTCGTCTTTTTAACACCTTAATCTAACTGCTGAAATGTCTCCTCAGCCTTCATTAGTGTCTACAGGTTCATCACTAAATCAAACACATCAGCTGTGTTCATGATCTAAAACATGCAGGAAGCATGCTGGAAGCAGACTGCAGCACCAGGCATGTCAGCTCCACTTTACTAAGTCCAACAGGGACCGGACCGCCACTCTGAAGTTGCAAGTGCGGTATTCTGGCCACAGAGGGCGGTGGGGGTCTGAGTGACATCTCATTAACCCTGTAGGTGTGTGTGAAGCGCCTCGTCATTTTTATCTTGAGAGGCGCTATATAAAAAAATTGTTTTTTCTTCTTCCTGTAAGGCCTAGAATTCACAAAACAGCCGTAAAACAACTGCAGCTTATTCAGAATGCTGCTGCTAGGGTCTTAACGAGAACTAAGAGAACCAAGCACACCACCCTCATTCTAAAAACTCTGCACTGGTTACCAGTAAACTACAGAATCAATTTTAACGTGCTTCTACTAGTCTATAAATCACTCAATGGTATGGGGCCTAAGTACATGTTGGATCTCCTTCCAGTATCTACACCTAGCAGGGCTCTCAGATCCCTAGACAGCAGTCAGCTGGTAGAACCTCAGGTCAGAACCAGACAGGGTGAATCTGCTTTTAGTCATTATGCTGCTCATAGATGGAATCAGCTTCCTTATCGAATTATCGGCCTATTTCTACACTGCCATTTCTTTCTAAGGTTCTCGAGAAAGTTGTTTTTAAGCAATTGTCAGACTATCTAGATGATAACAAAATTTTAGAAGTTTTTCAATCTGGTTTTAGAGCAAAGCATAGTACTGAAACTGCGCTTGTGAGAGTGTTTAATGATATTTATAATTACACTGATGCGGGTGATTTAGTCTTTTTATTGCTCTTAGATCTGACTGCTGCCTTTGATACTCTTGATCATGCTATACTCCTTAATCGTCTTGAAAACTGTGTCGGTCTTTCTGGTTTAGCACTTCGTTGGATGAGTTCCCACCTATCAGATAGGTATGTGACTGTTAGGATTGGAAGTTTTAGCTCCAGTGATGCTCCTCTCAAATACGGAGTCCCACAGGGCTCTGTACTTGGTCTTCTGCTTTTCAATCTTTATTTACTCCCACTTGGTGCTATTTTTAGGAAATATGGGCTGGAGTTTCATTTTTATGCTGATGACTGTCAAGTCTATGTTCCCACGAAAGCAAAGGAAGTAGCTTTATTGTGTCTTCATGAGGTTAAGGATTGGATGAGTTGCAATTTCTTGCAGATTAATGACTCTAAGACTGAGTTAATTGTGCTAGCACCGAGTGGTGCTCCTGTTGTTTCTCAGTCTTTGTTCAATGGCCTTTCTTATTGTTCAAAGGATGATGTGTCTAATTTGGGTGTTAAAGTTGATTCTCAGCTTAATTTTGATTTACAAGTTAATAATTCAATTCAGTTTATTTCTATAGCGCCAATTCATGACAAGAGTCGTCTCAAGGCACTTCACAAAGTAAACATTCCAATACAGTTCAGTTCATTAAGCCAATCAATAAAAAAGTTTCCTATATAAGGAACCCAGCAGATTGCATCAAGACACTGACTAGTGCAATCCTCATACTAAGCAAGCATGTAGCGACAGTGTAATAATGTGGTTCGATCATGCTTTTTCCACCTAAGAAATCTTTATAAGGTTAAGTCTTTTTTACGCAGAAATGATCTGGAGAAGCTTATACATGCTTTTATAACTTCTCGTTTAGACTATTGTAATAGTCTATGTTTTGGCGTAAACCATGGGAGTATTGCTTGGTTGCAGCTAGTTCAAAATGCTGCAGCACGTCTTTTAACTGGCACATGTTGACTTGACCACATCACTCCAGTTCTTGCCTCTCTTCACTGGATCCCAGTTGAGTTTTGTGTTCAGTTCAACATTTTGGTTTTGGCTTATAAATGCTTGAATGGACTTGCACCCATTTACCTGTCTGACCTTCTCGTGCCTTATGTTCCATCTCGTCGACTTAGGTCGGCTGACCAGCATAGACTGAATGTCCCTAGGGCGAGACTACAGAGAAGAGGTTTTAGGTCTTTTTCAGCGGCAGCACCTACTCTGTGGAATTTGTTGCCAATAACCATTAGGCAGGCATCTTCTGTTGTCGTTTTCAAAAAGCTGCTAAAGACTTATTTTTATTCCACAGCTTTGGTTTAACTTGGCATGTCTATCTTTTGCCATTCCTTGCCTCTGACTATCATTTACTTCTTTTATTGTTAATTGCTTTTACTTAATTTTTTGTTTTTATATTTGTTTTAAATAGATTTTTGCTATTTTACTGTATTTATATTTTTATGTTCAGCACTTTGGGCAACATCGTTACATTTAAAGTGCTATACAAATACATTTGATGATGATGATGATGACCTCAAACAGGCCCCAACTCTAGTAACTTTTAAATTAAAATGAAAAACTTTCATGTATTCATTAGCCTATGACTGAATGTTTCTTATGCTGCACCTTCTGCACTGTAACTGCTAAACCTTTGACCTTGTCTTTTATCTAATTGTTTGAATAATTTCCTTGTTTTTTTAATTGTTTTTGTTGTTCCTGCTCTGTAAAGCACATTGAATTGCCTCCATGTTTGAAATGTGCTATACAAATAAAGCTGCCTTGCCTCAAATTGCTGTTTAACTACACGTATGCATGTTTAAAATGGCTGCCACGTGTAACCTGCGTTGATTTGAAGCGTCGTTTGTGCGCGTCCCCCGAAATTAATGCGATGCGTCCGAATGCTGCAATATACGAGTAACCAGCAGGTGGAGTCGACAAAACAAGCGAGACACTCTCACCATGGTGACGCCGTCTCTGGTTTAGAGGTCTTTCATACGGCCTAAGATAACCTGACACGGGGAAGCTGCATATTATTTTATGAATAATTTTCTGAGCAAGCTTGTAAGTGTTGCTGTGGTGCAGAGGTTAGATGCTTGTCATGGTCAGGTGACTCGATCCTGACGTTTTAACTCTTATTTATTGAATAAAGCTCAGATTTTAAACAGCTGTAGTGCATATTGTAATTAAACATCAAACAAACACTTATACTGTATATAAATAAATAAAAATAATTGTTCCCACTAGTTTACAAGCCACACTCACATTTATGTATATCGTCCCCATCAGTTTTAAAAACAACGTCTTTGGGTGAACTACTGAAATAACAAGACTGAATCACTTACATGCAGCAGCAGCAGGAGCATCCTCTGTGGCTGCAGTCAGTTATTACACATATGGATGTAAAAGGAACCGATTCTCCACCGCTACTTGTAGCCCTGCCAGTTTGTGTTCACGCACCGACAACACCTCCATCTGCAGTCGCCTTCCACTACATTAGATATGGCAGGAAAAATAGAAACTGCTGCCAGAAACTAGAACAACACACTCGAGCGGCACCGTGTCAGGAGTCCAAGAATAACAAAGTATTTTTTTTTATATTAGGTCACAACATAGATCAGAGCTCAGCGTAAGACCTGGCCCAAAGAATTGTGACGAGAGAAGCTCAGATTTATTCAATGAAGACAGAACTGGCACAGAAACAAGGAGTGGTGTTGTGGTAGAAACACAATCTACTGGCTGTGTGGGTTCGTCATTCACTCTGCTGCCCTCTTGTCGGGGTCGGACCCTGATGGGTTGGTGTTTGAGCTGACTGGGAAAATTAAAAACCCAAAAGCACCAGTCACAGGTACCGGACAGGTGCAGCAGCAGCTCTGCCTGCAGAGGGAGCCTGTTCAGGAAGTCAGGACCAGATTCTAGAAGTGGTCTTTAAACAAACTCTTTTCATGATTTCATGATCTGTTATCTATCGGTGAATTATTGCATCATGGTATTCTCTCTATATGTTTTCTGAATACTTTGCATTATGATGCTTTATGTTTTCCCAGATTAAACAAGGAGAACCCAGAGGAAACCTACAGATACACGGGGAGAGCATGCAAACTCAAGAAAGGCTGCAGCTGGGTTTTGAACCTTCAACCCTCTTGCTGCAAGGCAACAGCGCTACCAACCGTGCCATCATGCAGCCCTAACCAGAACTCAGTATACACAATTAGGCCAGGCTGACAGTGGCTCAGGAGGTGAAAAATCAAAAACAACAGATATTAAACATTCTTTTATCCTTTTGAAAATGTTAAAATGAGGAATTTTAGGTGTTATTTTTAACACAACTTTAGAAGTTTGCATTAGTCTAGGACCATTCCCAAATACCCACCTGTTCTGATGCAGAAAGCTCTTTCACAGAGAAACGGACAGGCTTTGTTTTCTCAGGCTTGTTAGCTTCAGCTCCAGATCTCAGCTCCAACGTACAGCAACCCTGAAGCTGTGTTGAAGGGAGTGTGCAGGAAAACAAACAGTATTAATCCTCAAAAAGTTCAGAATATCTCCCTGTCATAACAAAGGCTTGAGCCTTGTTCTGCACAGAGTTGGCAAAACGATATTAAGTGCAGATGTGCTGGAAGATGGAGTCATAAACACTGAACCCTGTCTTTTCTAAATGTTTAAAAAATGAGCTCTAATGCAGAAAGGCTGTGCGTATTTGCCCAGCTGTTGGATAAATAAGCAGAGCGATTCAAAGGCTGGAGAACCTCCTCCGATGCCCATCAACCCCAGCAGATGAGAGGCCGTGATGATCCGCTCCATTTTCAAACGGTCCTGGATCCAGCCGTGACAGCTTTCCTCTCAATTGCACTTTTTAATCCAGATAATTAATCAAAGTAGATCAGCTGTTTTCTTTACAGCCACTGATGTCAAATCCCTGCTGCCCATTAGATCCCCGTCCTGAGACAATTTTATTGGGAAGCTGATGAACGGCTGCAACCTCAGACACATTTAAGGTAAAATACGTTCATGTGCACAATCAGGATGCAACTGGATCCTTCTAGAAATGCATGGCACATCTTTCAGGAAATGCTTTCACCACTCAGTCTGCACAGCACAGTAATTAAAGTTCGGTGAAAGAAGTGAGCTGACAATTCATCAGGACGGCGAGCCGAACGCCGGTGCAGGATTCTGAGCCAAACTAATTCCTCTGTTTCCGCTCTCGCTGAAGTTTGTTTTGTCATGGTGTGGCCAATTTTTTCAGCCCAATCTCCTACTTCCACATTTAATCCTCACTACTGATTGTACAAATATAATTTTCAGAGTTATTATGTTATTAGATGGGCTTTGCTGCTGGAAACTTCAAAGCGTTGGCTGCGTCTGCTGAGATTGTTTGCTGATGATGTAATAGTTTCTCTTGGATATTGAAGATAAACACATTAGGCCTGAAAGAATTCAAAACTTTATTTTGAGCCGTAAGGCCTGGCTTTTTGATCGGTGTGAAGCGTGGAATGCCACTTTTCGGTGGAAGCCGGCAGTCGCCTCCACCAGCCCTGCAGACCCAGACTCCCATGCAGTGTAAATTATGGGATAATAGGGTGCAGCCCATTGCAGACTCTGTTTATTCAATCTATTTCTTCACACAAGTTCCCATTGCCTTTTTCCTTCTTTCAGCCTTGTGTGTGGCGGTCCTCTGATCCTGCTGACCCTCCCCATGTGTTTTCACTTTCGGCTCTGATCTCAGCGCTGCGACCAGTGGGGAACCAAATACAAATTGAACAGTAACCATTCACAGACCGCTCTGTTTCATACCAGCGTTAAACCTGCTTTGTCTTCCCCGGGACGCGCTCCGGCAGCGGGAGCCTCCAGGATGGGTCTTCTGTTGCCTTGCAGCCATCCGATTTGCCTGCAGACATCAAAAACGACGCAGTTTGCTGTGGTTCGCAGCACTTTTGACATCTTTTTAAATCTACATCACATTATCTTCCTACAAGAATAAACACTGCACGAAGCTCAGGCTGTGGGGAAATGTTTAAACGTTGCTTCCAGAGTGACGGGCCCGAGAGAAAACAGAGCAGAAAGGAACAAATCACCAGTGTTTGGGTGGTGTGCTTTTTATTATTTCAGTTAAGGTGAAGTTTTCACCCCCTCCTTTGAAACTTGCTGGACAGCAGCCGCTCACAAGTGGCAGGGTTTGTTTGTTCAGCTTTTATTGGGAGACGTGGTTCGAAGAAGTTAAAAAGAAGCCTTTTGTTGTTCTTGGGGTTCTTATTTTCTCTGGAGTTTCTCCACGTGATGTGTTTGTTCCCCCGACCGAACGTGAAAAAGTGCAATAACTCACTTAAACTAAAGACAAACTCTCAGAAGACTCCACCGATTATCCCTCAGATAATAAATGAAACAAGAAAAGGTAAAAACTACAAGCTGCAGGCTTTGATCTAACAGGGCTGCCAAGATTCATGTTTGCTCAATTAAACTGTGATTTAAACGTCTCGGTAAGACTTAGCAAACAATTTAGGGACCTAAAATAGCGTAAGCCCCTAATCTAAGCCTTGACTTACGCCAAAGCTGCACTTTTTTGATGAAACGATACGCTCTAAATCTCACCTGGAGTCTGTTGTTATAAGACAGAACATTCGGAATCACGAACATTAAAATATCTTCACGCAAAGTTTTGCAAAAATGAACATAAATATTCCTCTCTTCTCCAGGATTCTCCCTGCAAGCAGCTTTATTAGAGTAAAAACACGCTCTTCACCTGTTTCACATTAAAGCTTCATGCATGCAGCCCCAAACCCGTGTATCTTGTAAACTCTGCTTCGTTTACTTAGCCTGGCTTTCATTGCAGCCATTTTGCACGGTTTACCTTTGTTTAGTTTATTAACCCACGGGGTTACTTAACCCAAACATCCAAGCTGAAGGCTTCAGCTTTGGGTTTCATCATTTTTAACAAAAGTTCCCTCTTGTTTTTAAACAGTTAAAAGGGAGGCGAGGATGACGGAGGTTTGGATGCACGTGACAAAGTGTAGCGGGGTGATTGTTGAGAAGTTCTGACATGTTTGTTTAGAGCTGAATCCTTTCTGGCTTTTTTCATAGGTTTGTAAATTAACTTTTTCTATTTATACCTTTAATTTAAGATGAATTAAAAAGTTTAACTTGAATTTTATTCAGTTGTGCTAAAAATGTCTACAAAAGGTTGTTTTTACAGTGCACGTTCAGAGCTAAACTCAACCTTTGCGTCCTTTAGTTCTGCCATGTGGGTCTCTACTGGCTCTATAAACACTCCAAACGTGAAAAAAATCCATCTACCTGTTTTCTGTCAGTGTTTCATATTAGGAATTATGTTTCTAAAACAAGCTGTTTCAAAAAGTCCCCGATTGTGATGTCACAAATGGCTATATTAGCATAGAACCACCTTTGACTTGCAAGCGAGAGCTGCTGCTGGACGAGCTGCTGCTCTACTCTGAGCCCCTCCTAGATATCGGAGCGTCTCGGCTTATAGCAGCCTGAGCGGGGATGCGTGGGCGTGGCCAACAGAAACCTGTAACGGCTCATTCTGGAAGGTAGTGAAAATGTGAAAAGAATGAAACAGCGGAAATAGCTTAATGTGAGAGGGATTAAAGGACTTCATGAACATGTTTGGTGTCGACCGTAGAACTATTATAGCTTAAGAAAAGAAAGGCATCTGTCCCCTTTAAGGCTGACGTGAGGATGCCCTGATGTGCTAAACCTGAAAAAGCCACAGTTTCAGTGCTGATGGCTGACGCACGTTCCCATGCTCCAGCATTGTGTCCATTCCAGCTGCTGCTAGGGAGAACGGGGCGGGGGGGCACGCTCACGGGTGGTCTGCCCCACATGGTCCCGTACTCTGCGGTTTGTTCCCTACATCTGATAGCAGTGGCTCTCAGCTGGGACGCACACAGCTCACATTCCCTTTGCCGTTTTACTGCAACGACCGGGGCTGGAAGTGTTTACCGTGCAGCCTCCCAGCACAGCTGGCTTCTCGTGTACAAAAATTCACCGCCATAAGTTTTTTAAGGACTTGTATTAATATTCAGGCAGGTAATGGGTATTAGTGACTGAAACTTTTAGCTTTAATCATAATCGACACTTTTATCTACTTTTCTGTGCTCAGCTAAGTGAGCATTAACTACTTTTAGCCATTACTCTGCACACGTTTGGCTTAAAGTGACTCTCACACGCCCTAATCAGGATTTTTAAAATTATTTTTAGCCAGAAGTTTTACAGCGTTCACACAAATCCTGCTGAAATATCAGTTGTGAACCTAATAAGTGAGGGGGGATGTTGGATCATTTAGGTTGAAGTGGATTTGTCCTCAAGCCCTCAAATACCACATTTTATTGACTTTCATATCCCGGGAACCTGATGTGAAGCACAGCATCACAATTAGCTTCATAATGACCTGTTATGGAAATGATCAATATGGAGTAAAGATCTGGTGTGGTCTTCTGTGAGAGGAGGAACTAAAACGCTGCAATCATTTTCCCAAGGATGTAGAATAAATACTGGTGCAGATGTTTTTTCACAGACAACTAAACCCTTGTTATTAATGCTTTTGTCACTAATAAGACCACAGTAGTTTCTATGAAACAACACCAGCTAAATACGGCAAGGCAGCTTTATTAATATAGAATATTTCACACACAGAGAAAATTCAATGAGCTTTCCTGGTGCAGGACAGGAGGATTTATTTAACCCAGCTTTATACTAGGACTGTGACATTAACAGTGTTTATGAAAAATATCAGATATTTGTAACAGCAATCCACCTGACACTTATCAACATGCATAAAGACGGACATCATGTTTTTGTCAACTCCCATTTTTAAAAAGTGATGAAGAAGAAACTCTCCACATAAAAATCATGAGGTGCTTAACAAAAATAAAATATATTGTAATAAAAAATGGGGAAAAAGGAAAATTTAGATAAAAAATATGAAGGAAGACAAAAAACGAATGCGAAAAAGGTAATCATGGGATCCAGAGAAAGACGAGGAGAAGGTGGTGATGAAGGATCAGCAGGAGGTCACACCAAAGCCTGAACAGGTGAGTTTTTAAAGGAGACCACTGAGTCCACTGATCTCAGGCTCAGGGGGAGAGAGTTCCAGAGTCTGGGGGCCACAGCAGCAGATGATCTGTCACCTTTGACCTTTAGCCTGGTGCGCTGCACAACCAAGGTATCCCACAGGTGCCCCCATGTTGTTTTCAGAGGGCACTACTGGTGTGGGGCTGAAAATCCCACATGTCCTCTCTCACACAGGAGGTGAATAACTAGTTAAGCTTCAACATGTTTTAGGTTTTTGTACCAAAAAGGATTTATAAATGTTGTTTAATAGGTAGGTGTGTTTCAGATGTAACTCTAGGATTTGGTTTGGATATCTAGTAACACGTTAGTTGATGATAATTCTTCAAAACAAGCGTCCATGTTATTTTTAGTCTGCATGTGGTTTGACGTCTAGTGCCTTTTGTCTGTTGTACGTTTGGCTCCACCCATGGTGGCGGTCGTAGCGCACAGTCAAAACGTCCATGACAATCTGAGCTGCATACCTGGGGGGGCTCAGGCAGACAGGTAAGATGACACAAACACGTCACTGGCAGAGCAAATGCAGAAAGTATGATTAATTATGTTTCCAGCCGTAAATGATCAGCAACTCCCTTGCAGGCCAGACTGACCCATGCTGAATTTTATTTTCACTGACTTCTGTTTCATTTTTGTCAAAATAAGGATTTTTGCATCCAAACGAGTCGTTCACATTTAACTGACTCCATCTGTTGCATTTAAATGTTTATTTTTGGATTAAATATCAGGTGTATATATGAAGAAGCTGTTCAAATTTCAAGTCTTGTCATTTTAAAAACCTCTCACACACGCGTTCATGGGAAAATGTGATATATGGTGATGACAAAAAGTTATGGTCTGTGGATGCAAAACAGTTTTGAGGAAATCCAGATGCATCTGTAAACTGGCCAAGTGTGTGTGTGTGTGTGTGTGTGCGTGTGTGTGTGTGGTCATAAATTCTTTAACTTCAGAAGCTATTTTTCAGGAGCATTATACTCACTCAAAAATCAGCTCCAGAGGTTTCATCAGACACAAATTGATATCGTTCATTGATTCTGTTGCTGTGAGGAGGAGAATGTTTCACACCCTGATGACACAGGAAGTATTAGGATTTATGCAGAAAATGACTAATCCCTAAAACGAGAAAACAGGACTGAGCAAAAAAGGACATGAAGGTGGATTGTTTTATTTAGATCAGTGGTTCTCGATCCTGGTGCTGGAGGGCCGGTATCCAGCATGTTTTAGTGGTTTCTCTGCTCCAAACACTTGATTCAGTGGTTGAATCACCTGTGCAGCAGCTCGTCAGGCTCTGCAGAAGCCAGTTAATCACCTGCTGATTGAAATCAGGTGTGAAACAGAGTTAAAACTAAAACATGCTGGATACCGGCCCTCCAGGACCAGGATAGAGAACCACTGCTCTAGACCATCCAGAATCCAGGCAGATGATGACATGTCAGACAAGACAAGCTGCACATCTCCATGAGGACAGTGAAGGCATCATCACTGTGCAGACAGCACAAACATGAATCCTGACCTACGTCACACTGTCACTTAACATTCATGGACTCACGCATCACGACGGGGAAGGCTGTTGTTGGTTTAGCGTCCGGGAAACAGCAGAGAACGTCTCGGCTAGTAGAAGCTAACTGTTAGCATTAGCAGCTCCACCAAACAGCAGAACTCCTCCAGGCTTGAGTTACTTGTGGAGGTAAAACATCAACGTTGCAGAGCAAACAGAGTCAGTGGTCGAGTCGTGTTGCTGTTAGCCAATCAGAGGAGAGATGTCTGAATATCAGGAAATAAGACCCGTCTTCTGCCACTTTCTCCTCCAGCTGACTTCTAAACAGGTGCATCTGAGCTTTGTTCCCCCAGAGAACGACTTACATTCCTTCCTACTAGAGAGAACTGTAATGTACTAAAATATGAGTAAAGTTGATCTTTAAGCATTCAGTTTAATGCTGGGGTGAGAGTTCTGGAGATGACACCACCCAGGTCTGTGCCCTCTTCAGCCTGGCCTCACCTGTCACCAGTTACTCTGAGGAATCTAGGTTTTTATTTACACATTTTGAAAACAACACAAAGTCAATATTAAGATGTGATTACACGCTTTAGAACCGTTTCTGCAGCCTGAAACGTCTCCACGTCAGTCTGACAATAATAAAAAATTACAGTGATTATTTTTGTTGTTTTACTCATTAAAGCTGCATTAATCACTCATACTGCAGTTAAGCAGTTTAGCTATCCATCCATCCATTTTCTCCCGCTTATCCGGAGTCGGGTCGCGGGGGCAGCAGCTTAAGGAGGGAAGCCCAGACCTCCCTCTCCCCAGCCACTTGGGCCAGCTCCTCCGGGGGAATCCCAAGGCGTTCCCAGGCCAGCCGAGAGACATAATCTCTCCAGCGTGTCCTGGGTCTTCCTTTGGGTCTCCTCCCGGTTGGACGTGCCCGGAAAACCTCACCAGGGAGGCGTCCAGGAGGCATCCTAATCAGATGCCTGAGCCACCTCAACTGGCAGTTTAGCTAATTTTATATTAATGAATTATAAAAAGTGAAGCAAAATAACGAGAAAGCACCCGTTTCATGCACATCTTTTAATTAGATCATTTTTGATCCATGTTTCCAGTTTATTTCACCTTAAATCAGCATTTAAAGGGAAAACTGGGGTGTTTTTATAATAAGCTGAACACCAGCCGTATCACACTGGTAAACAGCGATTTCCTCTTCCTCCTGCAGCTTCACCCCCAGTGGAATTGTCATCACTACAAAGACGGCCATAATTAAAGAGCCGCGCTGAAAACAGCCTCTCGGTTAAAGAGCTGCAGCGAGAAAGGCCTCGGGCTCGCTGACAGCTTAATAAATATCTTCAGCTGGGAAAGTTGAGACGTTAGCATCGTTTATGGCAGATTTACAAGAGGGCCAGATTAAGTTCCAACTGCCTTCCTTTCAACTGGTTCTGATGAAGCTACAGCTAGGAATGTCTCACTTTTGTTGTTTATAAATGAATGTGAAATAAAGAGATTGCTTCCTGCACACAGCGCCGCTCATCTCAGATCAAACCTACATCTAACCCTAATCATCAGCAGCTTCTGCTCCAACACGGATCTTCATTTAGGATTTTTCTTTTCTTTGTTGAAGACGGGACAGACGTTTGAGGAGTATCGGGTTCCTTTTTCCTGTCAGTTGTGATTGTCTGACAGACTGAAAGGTGACTTTTAAGATGTTGCAGATTTTCAAAGGAAAAGTGGCAAATAGCTTCACTTTCATCCTAAAGATCTCTGCAAGTCAGTCCACGGCCTTCAACATGGAGGAAAAGAGCATAAACTCTTCAGATGTGGCTAAAGTCTGTGGTTTTCTATAATATGATCAGAGTCAGACGCAACTGCCCTCCTGAACTCTTGAATTTCTTGAGTACCGTTATCACATGTGCTGCATATTTCACACCTGCTGGGCTTAACTCTTCACGCTCCGTGTTGATTTATTTCATCAGATTTCTCTGCTCGGCTGTGGTGGAGTCTCGACACGAGATTATGAATAAAAAATGTCAGCCTTTTTAAGGTGTGTTTTTGTCAAAAGATACTTTTTTCTACTATAGATAACTTTATAACGAGGTTGCATGTAGGTGCAGGTTGCAGGTTTGAATCCCAGATGCAGCCTTGCATGGAGTTAGCATGTTCTCCCCATGCATGCATGAATTTTGTCCTCCTACTAATTAAAAACATGCATGTTAGGTTAACTGGAGACTCTAAACCAGGGGTCACCATCCTGATGCCCCCAGGAACCATATAAGGTGCCCACAGAACTTTTCTCCAAGTAGCACAAGTCTAAAATAAATAAAATCTGCTGACATCTTTTTTATTCAGAAATACATTTATATACATTTAAAAACTAAATTTTCCTTTATAAAAACATTAAAATATGTTTATTACACATGAAGTTTAGTTGAACTCTGATTTATTCTAGTTCAAAGGTCACTATCGTATCAACATGGTAGCCCTTCATGTGGCTCAATACCCACAGAGTAGCAAAGGTTGGTGGTGACCCCTGCTCTTAACTATCCCTAGGTGTGTGAGTGTGTGTCTTTGTGTGTCCCTGTGATGGACTGGAGACCTGTCCAGGTTGTCCCCCGCCTCTCGCTCAGTGACTGCTGGACTTAGGCACCAGCTCCCTGAAAAAGAGATATGTGCTGATTTGATTCATCAAACACTGAAATGTTTTCTTCTTTTCTTCTGTTTCATTTTGTAATCACGCTCGTTTTAGATGCCTGAAGACCAACATCAGTCCAACATCACTCTCACCCTTGTCTGAAAAAAAAACATTCTTAATGTATTTAGAACAAGGAGCCAACTCCACCTGCCAAAACTGAAGCCAACGCGGAAGTGACATAAACTGCAGTTCCCCCCTCATCCACTAGGGGCTGGATCCAGAAAGGAGTGAGCTTCCATTGACTCTGTGTCTATTTGATTGACAGGTAGCAGATGAGGCATCACCGCTAGTGCTAGTGCTAGCAGCTTGCCCTCCTGCTTGCTCCAGAAGGCCTCAGCCTCGACCTCACATTACAAGTGTTACATCCTAGAAGGCAGAGGGTAGCGGAGTCACTCAGTTGAAGTTTTCTGGCTGAAAGCGCCCGCCAACCTCCGTTAGCTTTGGTTAGCTCTCAGAGTTTGTTGGTGTCAGTCATCCGCCCCCACCCTCACAGCCCTGTTCTCAGCTCCATCTTTGTATTTTCTGGGAGTGACAAGACAAGTGACGCGGCCAAGATGGCGGTCGTGGGAGCCACTCATTAGTTTTCAATTTGTCTCTTCAAATACCTACAGGTGACGGCGCGGAGGGTTTGTAGGAGGGTCTTCTGTTTACAGTCACTGATTTAGAATGACACCTTAGAGAAATTGTTCTCGTTAGCAATTTGTTTTCAAGAGAAGTGGAATGCAGCCTTCATAGTAATACAAGAGTAACTTGATCCTTACAGCACAAGAATATCGTGTGTCTCAGCTAGTAGAAGCTAACCGTTAGCATTAGCACTGTGGAACACATTCAGGCTTTTGTTATTTGCGGAGATAAAAACATTAACGTTGCATTTTCTTACTAAAGAAAGAAGAGCGAATGAAAGCAACGCGACTCTTCTACTGTCTTAGCCAATCACAGGTGAGATGTTTGCATATCATGAATATTAATGAGTAAAACTCAAAATCTGGCTGTTTTCCGACCCCCACACAAACTTCCTACCCCTGGAACAGGAGCGCCGGTGCTTTTTTATAAACGACTCACAAGGCAATCAATAAATTTAGAGACAACAGCAAATTTATTAGAACAACGAGTGAATGAGGCCTTTAAATGGAGCCTAACGTGTGATGGTGCTGTTTTGGTGCGTTCATGTGTGAACGTTCCCTCTTCTTTTTTGGATATCCTGATAACAAAAAGTTATTTTAGACTTATAAAAACATTACACACCAGAGAGTGGAAGACTTGCACAAAAGAAAGGGTAATACACAAACACTTCACCATCCCATTTACCTCACACATCCTGGTGAACTCTGGACTTCAGAGTGTGTAAATGTTTGTGTGTGTTTGTCAGAAGGCGTTTGGTTTCTAGGCGTGCGTGGGGCGAGCCTGTTTGATTTCAAAGCACGGCGAATGAAACCCAAAACTTGGGGAAAGCTGACAAAACATACCAGTCCCAGGTGGTTAATGGTCTAGCAGAATTGACCAGTTGACCAGCGTCATAGATGACCCCGTTCTGATGTGAGCTCTTCACAGCCCCCCCACCCCCCCCATCTGCTAGATATTACACCTAAAAACCAACAGAGCCGTCCCAGATGGGTGGTCCTGAGATGACACGTCCTGAGGTCTCCGTGTCTTGTTGCTGACTGATGCTTTATGTTCTTTTCTCATCAAGCAACAGTTTGAAAGATGGAAGGCGATTCATGTGTTCATAACTGCATGGTGGGACCTGAAAGCCAGGATCTGGATGAATGCACACCTTTAGTAGAAATTCTTTTATCCATCTTCCAACGACATGAATTCTTTAATCAGCCTGTCTCCTTTAGAAACGACACAAAAAGAAGACTTGGTCCAATTGAAATCCACGCTTTGGGAGCAAACTTGTGAATGTTCCAAGGTGTCAGGGGTGAGAGGTGGAAGGCCCTGGTAGTGTGGGTGGTTCTGATGAAGCTCTGTTAGCAGTTAATGAGGGCTGAACTGACACATTGATCACCCCTTGTAATTTGCTGGGGAGTAATCGCTGAATTTTCCCTTTAACAAGAGAGATTACACACAAAGTCCAAGGCAGGACAATAGAGATTTGCTGTTTAATGTCTCCTCTATAGAGACGAGACACAAAAAAGCCAGAGTGGATCAGAGCGTAGGAAGGAGGATTTAGAGGAGAGGGCCCCAAACTCAAACTAATTATTTGTTAGATATGTCAAACAACCAATTTCAAACTGATCTAGTGATGTTTTTTCTTTTTCACTGCCCCCAAGTGGCCACCGATCAGAAAAGAAGTTAAATTGTTTCACCCGTTTGCCTTATGAGTGTCATTTTGGCTCAATACAGAAAACCCCAAAGAGAAGGACTCAGGTCTCAGTCCATCAGACGCACGGAAAGCTCAAAGCCAGCAGGCTGCACTTCCATTTAGCGGTTTTCAGCCACACAGATGACTTTTACAGGCTAAACTGAGCCACAATACATACTCCTGCATGTGTGAATGCACCGTATAGCCTTGGTGGTCTGATCATGTACGGGACATGGTGGAAGCCATGATGATCAGCTTTAAATGAAATCACATAAAATCCAACTTCCACTCCACCCTCCCTTGTTAGACAGACGGGGGAACGTGCCACCCATGGTGACCACTTTTCTTCTAACATAAAGCTTGGGTGATGTTTTGAGCTGGAAATGTATTCATTTACTCCCCTTTTTAGGTTCAATCTCTTTTAAAAAATAGGATTTTGACCATTTTTTGGTTTGTTTTAGTTTCTGAGGAAAGGAGAGATTCAAGGATTTGGGGAATCATCTCATAATTTTCCCAAAATCCTTTAAAAGTTATTTTTATATGAATGTTCAGTTACTGTAGCAATGTCCTCGAGATATTTTTTCATAACCTAACCCTGTTTTAAACTCTTCTCCAACTTTATCCCTGTCCTGTCTGGTGAGTTCCTCGTCGTTATTGTTCAATAAAAACCTCCTAAAACCAGCGAGGCCTTCACAGAACAGGTGTATTTATAATGAGACTAAATCACAAACAGGTGAGCTCTATTATCTAATCACGTGACTTCTGAAGGGAACTGGTTTTATTTAGGGGTATCAGAGTACATGGGCTGAATACAAATACACTTTTCAGTATTTTATTTGCATAAAACTTTGAAACCATGTGTCAGATTCATTCCTCTGAAGAATTATGCGCCTCTTTGTGTTGGTTTATCTCAGAAAATCTAAAAAAAACAACATTTAAGTTTGTGGATGAAAGGTGGCAAAATGTGTAAAAGTTGCACTTGCTGTTTTTTCCCTTGTTTCATGACAATTTGCCAGTTTAATAATAATTTCAGGTGGAAGCAGAAAATGAAAGTATCTTTTATTATTAAATAAACAACCACAGTTAGCATCTGTTACAGAAATAAATCAAATGCTACACGACGTGACAATAAGCTCTTGGGCATGGTTCACACACTGATGCGTCTAGACTTCTGTAAAGGCTCAAAGATAATCTGATCAGATATTCTTGCCGTGTGTGGTAGAAGTGCTCTGGTCTGCTCCAATCATAAATTGGGGCTTTCAAACTTTGTCTTGGTCTGATTTTCAGGGAAAAGTAATCGTGCGCCCAGTTGAATGTGATGTTTAGCCGATCAGAAAACGAGGTGACTGAAGCACGCTCCTCCTCCGCCATGTTTGTTTACTACAAAGTCACGTTTTATCTCGTGAGATTTCCCATCTGAAAGGAGAAAGTTCCCGTTTGAAATAGGTTTGTGTGTAGTTTTAATGAACGAGTCGCTGCACACCACCCGCTGTAGGACCAAAACTGTTGCATCAATAATGTTTTTACAGTCACGTGTGGGTTTCTTATGTTTGGAAAATCAGCCGATAATTTAAACCAATAATTTTCCAATAACATTGAATCCATAAAGAAGTCATTTAAACATGTTTAGATTAAAACATCAAGATATGGTTAAAGTCTGGTTCATGTAAAAGACGTAGCAATGTTTCCTTCTACCTAGTAGAAGGAATATTGATGCATAAAGTGTTCATTTACATAGATAAATGTTGTTTTTGTGAAGTGGTTTTTATTTTTGATTTGCCCGTACGATCCCACCTCAGTGGCATTAGAACGTGTCAAGGAATTCCAACAGATTAAGTTAGCTTATGCTAAGAATAATACAAAATTATTACTTATGTTTCTGTAGTCTCCAGTTTAGTTTAGTTTAGTTAAGTTTAGTTTAAAGCTGCTTTATCCTTAATCAGCAAAACAAGCTAGCTTTTAAAAACAAACACGGTCACGGAGCTCTCACCCCTCCTGTCGGCTATCATCCCTAAGCCACGCCCCTCTTATACAGAAACACGCATCACCACAGAAGCTATACTACTTTAAGTAACATTTTAATTACTGGATTACTGCAATTCATTACTATCAGGAGGTCCACAGAATGTAGTCAAAAGTCTTCAGCTGGTCCAAAATGCTGCAGCTAGAGTTCTGATGAGAATTAAAAAGAGAGACCACATCTCTCCTGTTTTAGCTTCACTACATTGGCTGCCTGTTAAATTTAGAATAGATTTTAAGATCCTCCTTCTCACATATAAAGCTCTTAATAATCAAGCTCCATCATACATCAGTGATCTGATTGTTCCATATGTTCCTAACAGAGCACTTCGCTCTCAGACTGCAGGTTTACTGGTGGTTCCTAGAATATCTAAAAGTAGGATGGGAGGCAGATCTTTTAGCTATCAGGCTCCTCTACTGTGGAACCAGCTCCCAGCATTAGTGCGTGAGGCAGACACCTTGTCTACTTTTAAGACTAGGCTCAAAACTTTTCTATTTGATAGGGCTTATGGTTAAATTCTGATGTTAGCCCAGGTTTAGATGAGTGGGGAGCAGAGGGAGGTGGAGTGTACAGAGGGGACTACAGTCGTTAAAGACTTTTCTCCCTGGCCCTGCCTCCCACATGCCTCCATCTGAAAGGCTAGGTTATCCTGAGTTATCTCTGTAGTTATGCTGCTATAGGCTTAGACTGCTGGAGGACATACTGACCACTTTCCACACTCTGCTACTCTCTTCTACCACCACTCTCTAATTGCATTATTTCCTGTTATTTCAGCTGTTAACTTTATTTTCTCTTTAAGTGTTTTTCTCCCCAGAAGAAACTTTTTTCTAATTGTCATAATGAACTGAACTCAATTAAAATGTTTACTTTATGAAGTGCCTTAAGACGACTCTTGCCGTGATTTGGAGCTATATAAATAAACTGAATTGAATTAAATTTTTCACTTTGCTAAACACGTTAAACCATGTTAGCTTCTCTGTCCTCTGAAAGGTCGTTAGTGTCTCCATGAGAGGACAGCATGGTGTGATGGTGTGGATTCTGATGTACACAGATAATAAAAATATTATTTCACCACAGAATATAGTTGTTTTACCCACACATGTATCTATTTCAGCAGAATGTATGAAAATGAAAATAAAAATGACAAGACTAAATCTAAATGAGAACAATTCAACAGCAGCAATCACCAGAAATCTATGGTGTTCAAATCAGCTTCATAAAAGCTTTTTCACTTTCATTCAGGCATGTCCAAAGTGTGGCCCGGGGGCCCTTTGCAGTCCTCTTAGTGATCTTCTGCGGCCCCAATTACCAAATTTCGTCTCTCCTTTTAGGCTGTTGATGTAGATCAACACTTTCTAACATTTCTATGTTTAGATTTGAATTAAAATGCCTGTTTTGATCTTTTTTCAGCACTACACAATTAAAAATATCTCCATGAGGATTTGTAACTTGACAGTTTGGCCCCTCGTCCTGAAATGTTTGAGCACCCCTGCTTTATGTAATTTCCATGTTTGGCATTTATCCTCCCCATAACATCATTTGAAATGATTTTTTTTTCTTGTTGTTGTTTGTTTGTTTTGCCAAAACAAAATCTGTTGGCCCGAGCATGAAACCAACACATTCATGCAACATATTTTCAACGTCTGTGAAGAAATATGGGGTTTAAATTGGTGTATTTATTTACTTTGGGCTTGTTTTCCTTTAGCCTGCGAGGACCACCAAAGATGTTTGTGTAAACCCTAAATTATTGTTAGCCTGAAGGAATGTCCCATTCATCTGACATGAGCTACATGCTGCTGCGCTCCATTCACATTTGTGTGCGTTTCACTTTTTACATCCTGCTTATCTCCACATGCCACGAAAGCTATTTGGATTCCCAAAAGCACCGTGATGGTCATGGGAATTAATAGCTGCATGCTAGCATGTAAACCTCCAGAGGCAGTCTGATGAGAGCTTATAATTTGTGAAGCTCTGGGCTGTGCCACCAGAACTTCAGGGGAAAGTGTTGCTCCGTCCTCCCACGAGCAGTTTCAGGCAACAGTTCCCAAAAAAAAGAGCTGAGAAATTGAAGACAGAGGTGAGGATTCTGACCGCGATGCCTTGATTTAACAGCTAAAGTTCTGAAAGCCCACTGCATATAAAAGCCTGCCATCAACACATATAATCTCTTAGCTGAGCCCATTGAAAGCTGGGTCCCAGGGGTTAATTCTCCCATCACTACATGTTTGAATCAACTCCTGACTCACATTGAGATGAAAGCCACAGAGTCCCAGGACCAGGCCCGGACTCCCGAGGCCCACTGATCCTGGACGACTGGAGCGGATTATTGCATGTTCGTCTCGCCGGACCTCCATCGGGACGGGGAAGCTGAAAAGAAAAACAATAATTAGAGATAATTGCTTGTGTCCAAACACGAGCGTTAAAGCCCACCACCCCCACGCCCCTCCTCCCCTCTCCTTTCGTAGTTTGTGAGGTGGAATGAAAGGGACACCCCCCCTGTTTTGACAGCTGGGCAGGCGAACATAATTTGTGACAGCTGAACTGAAACGTCTTTAACCGCAGGGAGAGACACACAGGGAGAGGAGGATTTCAGCTGAGAGGGGAGATCAGACAGAGGCCCGGCCCAAAACGAGGAGGAGGAAGATGTCAGAACAGAAGAGGGGGAGACGGGGGAGAGCGACTGCAGTGGATGGGATTTCAGCAGGAACGGATGAGGGGAGGTTAAAAGGAGGAGAATTAGTCACACACCATAAACCCTGAAGAGAGGTAGATTTTAAAAGAGCCCACAAAAAAGGCTGAGAACAGAAACAGATTACCATCAAATGCATTTGGAAGAGAAGAGGAGAATATTTAAAGGAGAGAGCTCGGCTGAACATGGTGTCATGCCAGCTTTGACACATTGGGTTAATTTGCTGCTCTCTGGAGGCGACCCTTGAACTTCGGGGACACAGGGTCATGCAAGACTCAGACTGAGACAGCCGAAATCATGTCAGTCTGAGGAGACGGGTCACGGGTCACCTCTGAGATCCTCAGCATATAGGCCCAAACAAGGACCATATGTGGACGGGAACGCGTTTGGAACAAAAATAAGTTGCGATTCTCTCGTCTCCGGCCCCCAAACGTCCCGACCCACCGCAGCCTCTCTGCCCTGATTCAATAAAGTCATAAAAACCAGCGTATAGCAGCAAATTGACATACTGTTGGCTGCGTGCCCTTTGAGTTGTCAGTGTTTTCCCAGGGGTGAAATATTAATACAAACACAGGATTTCATTTCCAAAATATCCAGCTCCCAAATTCTCCCGTGTTTACTTTTCTCCCTGCTCCTAATTTCTGTTAGTGTGAGATGTTGTACTCACTGTTGTGTTTCCTGACACAGGAGGAATGGAAACCTCCGAGCTCAGATCAAAATCTTTATGAGCATCTCTCGGGTAAATAAGTGACTCTCTGGCCTTTCATTTTCACTTAGAGACCTGGGAAAACTCCCTCCACCATCGGGGAGCTAAAGCCCTGACACATCGCCATCCAAACAGTAAATAAACCAACCATTTGTGTCTTCTAAAGGCTGCTTTGTGTTGCTGTGTGTGTTGCTGTGTGTGTTGCTGTGTGTGTCGCTGCGGTATGAAATAGTAATGAGACCCTCCCCCTCCCACGGAAATCTCCATTAAATAAAGATTATGTTTATAGTTTTCATCACAGTGTCGGGAACATAAAACTGAATCCAAAATGCATGTAGAAAAGACACAAGCTGTGATTTTTTGTTTATTGTTACAAGTTTTAAAGCAACACTATGTTTCCTGCTTCTCCCCCTACTGGTTCAAAGCAGAATTACAATTATTGTAAACAGCGCTGCTACAGCCTGCTAGCACTAAAGCCTAATTCATACCTCTCCGTCAGCTTGAATGTGGAGTCACGCACACGCATTGATGGGGGTGTTTTCCTTTCAGACTTCTCCGTCACCTGCGCGCGTCGTCTCGTCGGGGGATGGGTACGCCTGTCATTATGCATTAAGACTGAACAGTCATTAAAAATGTTTTTTAACTGGTGGAGTAGTTATATGCTTTGTGTGGGTTAGGCTACAGAGATTGGAAATAAATCAATCTCATGCTTTTTATAAAAAAACGAACCAGATGGCTGGAGTGAACGCTGGATTTGTTGCGTTTTTGAGTGGGCCACCGTAGCTGCAATACTTACTCTGAACTGCATGGCGCTAAAGAGTCGCAATTTTTACCATGATTTCTATGAATATCCCACATGGCACCTTTAAGAAGCCCACACCAGAGCCTAAAAATCAAACACCTTGATCCTAAATGGTCATAATTAAGAAATATATTTATTATTGCAAAACGTTAGTGTCGAGAATTTATCAGTAGCCTAAATAAAACAAAATCTTTTTAGAATGAAGGGATTATTTTCTGATTCAGATTCTACACGTTAACTGTGAAATCGAGCACACGCTACAAATCCATCTATTGCTACATTTGCTGCAGCAATCGTGTCATTTTAAGACCTCGTGCTAATAAAAGTCACTTAAAGTGTTCATAAAAGCCCCTGAAAGGCCAAAGTTATCCTACATAAAACTGAAACGGTTCATACGTGTGATCACAGAGCAGGTCTTGTAACCGTGTGTTGAACTAAAGGCCAGACTCGAACACGGTTTCATGATCCGCTGTGGTCACACTCGTCACTTACTGCAATTTTAAACATGGCAGCAGATGAATCTGACCTCGCTGTGCTCCGCCTGAATGAGCTCAACACCTGCTGGTGGAACGGAGAAATAAAAAAAATTAAAAACGTGGTTAAACGGTTAAACAGAGAGGGGAAAGAGGTGGCCTCATCATGGTGACAGTCACCGTTTGGCTCACAGACAATAAAAGAGGAAGGATTGCTTTAATAACCGGATAAAGTGTGTGTTCAAGTGTGTTTTCTGTCCACTTTTGCAAGATCAGTGTTAGTTTGTGTGTGCATGTGTTGCTGGTTAGAGGAACATGGAGTCCAACAAGGATGAGTACAGAATATAAATGTGTTATCCTGCAGATCATTTCCTCTGGGCGTTTATCTAATCTCCTCACAAAAGTGCACCAGAGAAGATTTTTGTCTGCATTGTGCGGCGGAACTGAGCAGGAAGCAGCGAGAGACGTGTTTAAAGCATTTAGAGTCGTAATAAACTCAAATCTGCTTTAAAAAAGCTGAGAAAACAAACACTCTGAGCAACAGCAGGGCCCAAAGTGACACGGACCTGCTCGCTGGGTGGTGTCACTGCTGGCGAGAAGACGAAAAACTGCAAAGGACGAAAGCTGCAACAACAGGAAGATAATTTCGATTTGAGTGGTTTCACGTGTGCTTCATAAACAACAAAGTTCTCCCTCCAGCGTGTTTTCCTGCAAACATGGAATCCATTTGTTCCCCCGTCTGTACGCAGCACACGGGCTCTGACCAACTGGAAGCAGGCGCAGACGCAGCCCACCACTGTGGCTCTGGGAGCTTTGATGTCAGATCAGGAACTTATTTTCAAAATAGACACTAAAAATAATCTCAAAGGAGCTGCGGGAGGAAAAAATACGGACGGAGGCCCGGCAGACCTGTCCGGAAAACAAGAGCCGTTCACGCCAAACAGTCGTGCTTTTTAGAAAAATCACAGAATCATTGAATATTTTCTGAAGTGGAGAGAATTTCCTTTTAGAAGAAATGAAAAGGAGCTGGTTTTTATTTTAGTTTGCATAATTTTTGTGTGAGTAATAAATAAGACCTTTAAGAAAATCCACTGGTTACATAAAAATACTTTAAATCTGATTATTGGTTGTTGCTGTTACAGGATTAATCAAGTGTTCTGACACGTATTCAAGCTGAAACTACTCCACCTGAACTTGTTCAAACATAGTAAACTTAAAAAATATAAATACTTTAGGGCTTCAGGCTGAAACTTCCCCCCATAACACATGATGCATCACACCTGTTACACCTGAGAGCTCCACCTCTTTAACAAGATCTGTACATTCCAGGGGTAAAACTATCCATGCAGTCTGCCCCCTGGTGGAACGTCTCAGTACTGCAAGTAACTATTTTATTACACACTTTGATCATATTACAGCTTCAGTAAAGGTATTATATGTTTTATACTATTAAATCAGACTTTAAAGAGTTAAAGTCACTTTTTTAAAACATTTCAAATTTAACATTATTATTTGTATATATAAATATTTATATTATTAAATATAAATCTTTAATAATGTGTGTGGAAGTGAGTCGTTAAGTTTAAAATAAACATTTTTTAAATATTTTTGTTAAATTGTGATGTTTGTAAATGTTAAATAGAGGTTTAATTGTGTTGTTTTCTTTAGCTTGCTGATCAAAACTGACCAAACATTCAGACTTTTGCACACAATCAGCCTGAATGTGATTTTTTATTATTGTTTATTATTATTTTATGTAATAAATAAATAGCTTTAGGAGGGCCTCCTGCTATACTTTATATTTTTATGGTGCGCTCAACCTGGGGGAATTAAAAACATGTTTTATTTAAACACCTGTGGCTCTCGGAAATAAACAAACATGTTTCTTAGTTTAACTCGCCTCATAAAATCAATCTGTTGTTTTTTAAACGTCCAGCGGGCCATTAAACTAAGATTATTGATAACGTTCATGTTTCCGATGGTATTTTCTGCCCTTTTCTTTTATTATTATTGTTATGGCGTTGGCATGGTTACTCATATCCCATAAAACGTTCAGAAATCTTCTCCAGCTTTCCAAGACTAAAACAAAAAGTGCGGGTCTCTGTCGACCACCCGCACTTTACTGAGCTGTAAAGGTAATGAAAGTCACATTGCGCTGCGGTTCCAGGTCTGCGCAGCAACGGTGCGCCATCTGACGCAGGTCCTTCCTGCGCAGGAAGAGCAGAAAAATGATTCTTATTGTGACGTTTAACCAATTAAAAATGTTTTTATTTTAACGCAAATCTGCGTGCTTTCAGTTTAATGTTTAATTCATCAGGTGCGTCTATTAACGCACCTGCAAAACGTTTTTGTTATATTAATTTAGCCTCATTGAGACCTCCTCTAGTCAATAACTTCTTATTTAACCGACTTTATGAGCAGTTTTGTTATAGTCATAAAACTAACCTTTAAAACGTTTCAAATGAATAAATATGCTTAATTTATGTTTCTTTAGTTTTGGTTTTTCTTTATTAATAATAATAATAATAATTATTATTATTATTATTATTATTATTATTATTATTATTATTATAACAACAAGGGTGCATGTGTATGTGTGTATGTGTATTTGTGACATGTGCTTTTAGCCTATATAATTAGAATAATGTCAGTATAAATAACGTGGATAAAGCATTAACGCTACAGATTTTTTCATTTGGATTAAAGATTTCAGAAATGATGGACCGTGCTGCTGAAAAATCTAGATTATATTGAAGACACGTTTAAAAAGAAAAAACAAAAACACAAATAAATAAGATATAGAATATATTCGAAACAAAAGAGGAAAGCACAAACATTTTCTAATATTACTGAAAATATTATTATCAATAATAATTATTATTATATTGATGATGATAATAACAAGAATGTCACTGTAGTTAATTGTAACATAAGATAAACACAAAAATAAGTATTTTTCCACTTTTATGGGATATGTAAAAATTATTTTTATTATTATGTTTTGTTTTATTATTAATTAAAAATTCATCTATGGAACTCTTTGTGTGTGTGTGTGTGTGTGTGTGTGTGTGTGTGTGTGTGTGTGTGTGTGTGTGTGTGTGTTAAACACCTGCCCCTACAGATACCTTCCGTGTTTCTGCCCCCATGTGGTTCAGTGACACTATTTATGTTTTATTGTGATATTTTAAAACTTTATTCTCATGAAGCTTCTAAGCACTTTTCTGATTAAAATGATCTCTTAGATGAAGAGCAAATGATAATTGGACCATTAATGTCTATTTTTCTGCATATAAGAGAAGAACTTTTCTTGGCTTCCTCCAGTAAAGTCAAAGGAAACCATCTGCATCGTCTGACGGTTTTTAATAGGCCTGAATGGAGGTCTGAGCAGCTACTGAGAAACACCAAGCAGATGGTAAATGTGTCTGTTTTATTTATGCTGAACCAAGATTTAATATTTGTAACTTTTCCAGAACCTTCAGGGTCCACATGGAGCTGATCTTGTTCATAAATCTCAGTTTTATGAGCGTTTTCCTCCAGGGAGGCTAAATATCTTCACACACACACACACACACACACACACACACACACACACACACACACACACACACACACTTAGCATGGTGACGCTACAGACGAACAGCTGTGTGGGTACAGCTGAATCAGAATCAGTTGATAAAATTGATTCATTTCTTGAATTTATTTACAAAGACAAGCAGAATTCCATAGAAAAACTGAAAATAATGGAATTCTCAGCAGGTTTAGTTTATGTTGAATTGTGTTTTTGACTGGATGGGAACAGGTCTTCGTACGCAGGTGGATGTCGACAGGTGGAGCTGCTCTCGTCAAGGTGTCCTCTTTCACGATCCGACTTCTGTATTCTAGAGAAAATAAAGAAAACATCAGATCTCAGACGGGCTGGAATATCTGGCAAACATCCACATGTTTACTGGGTCCGTTGGTTATACTTAAACCCAAGTTAGCCTTTAAAAGAAAACACGGAGCAGTCTCTCCCTTGATCATTCCTCTATTTGGCATTAACTCCTGGTGACGCAGTGAAACGGGTCAGGAGTTGAGACAACATGAGAAAGAGTCGGTGTGCTCGTGATCCGGGCTGCGGTTTAGAGACATCACAGGTTAACTGTATTATTCCCGCTGTCTGTTTGGATTAAAGTGAACTGCCTTCCTGGAAACCTGCTGGGAGCAATTGTCTAAAACCAATAAAAGACAGTAAAAGAGAAAAGCTGGAAGGCAGCTTTGTGTTTATAACAAGGTGTCTGTCTTTGGATCTTTGATCGCTTTTCAAATAAATGAGATCCTGCAATTAGTGACAGAAAGCTGCGCCCTAGCGCTCGGTGCAGGAGCAGGTGGGAAAATAGGACGTTTTCATTCAATCTTAAAGATTGTGTTTGTTTTACGAAGCACGTGTACGCTGAAAAATGTCAGTGATATGATGTGATATCCCGGCGGGGTGATTATTTTAATTGATGCCCTCGATTGTTCCCGTACCATTGGCTGGAAGGTTTTTATGGAACAGCTGAGGAAATATAATTATTTTGCTTCTTCTTTTGTCTGAAAGGAACCAGAACCGATATGGCATAAAGGGTGCTGGTGACTTCATCTCTCTATCAAAATGTACTTCAAGCATAGTAGTTGTCGTTTTCTACCATCCATCCATTTTCATCCGCTTGATCCGGGGTCGGGTCACAGGGGAAGCAGCCTAAGCAGAGAGGCCCAGAATTCCCTCTCCCCAGCCACTTGGGCCAGCTCCTCCGGGGGGATCTCGGCTGTCGGAAACATCATCCCTCCAGCGTGTCCTGGGTCTCCCTTTGGGTCTCCTCCCAGTGGCATGTGCCCGGAAAACCTCACCAGGGAGGCGTCCAGGAGGCATCCTAACTAGATGCCAGAGCCACCTCAACTGGCTCCTCTCGATGTGGAGGAGCAGCAGATCTATTCTGAGCCCCTCCCGGATGACCGAGCTTCTCACCCTATCTCTAAGGGAGAGCCCAGACTCCCTGCGGAGAAAACTCATTTTCTACCAATTAGGTCAAAGTGGTTGCTACTTCACACCCCATATGTCAGAATCACAGCAAACCATATTATACGCTACACTTTCCAAAAGACTGTGCTGTACTATCACCATGTCAAGGTGTGATGGGGTCTTAGCCAACACGTTCCCATTGATGGAGTCACACAGGGCCGTTGGGCACACATCATAGATGTGTTGCTGTCCCCTTTGGACCCTTCTCACCACGGGCGTGTTTCACTATCGGAACATCAGCGTGTTTTTAATGAAACTTTGCGACATGCTCGTGTCTCCACTTCAACAATGAAAAGACCGTGTTCTGGGCATTTAGTACCTGAACAGGTGTAAGTACTCTGAATGGCCCGGTGGAGTCGCTGAGCAGAACTTTTGACTAACTAGAGCTGATTGGTTGTAACTCAGTAGGAAATGACATCAGCAGACTTCGCCAAAACAACCAACATTTGTCAAATTTGAAAAGTTGCTGGTGAAGCAGAATAGAAGGAAAAGAAACTAAGCAGTGTTCATGCTGCTTTAAAATTAGCATGATCAAATTCCCAACATGCTGGTGAAGGTTCTCAGTCATCCAGGTCATGGTCATCCAAAGTGGTTCAGGTGAAGGCAACTGGACTTCTTTGGTTTCTTGAAGACGTTTCTTCTCATCCGAGAAGCTTTGTCAGTTCTGACTGGAATATGGGAGGGTCAAGCTTATAAACTGTAGCTGTCTGTTATTGCTTCATGAGCAGAAACTACCTATGAATACCCCTCCTCCCTACCCCATGATGAGTCATCAGCCTCTATTGTGTGGGAGTCGTTTTGATTAGATGCAGGAGGATTTGACATAAACTTTCCCATTAGATTCCTTCCTTCCTGCACTCCTCTCTCAAACCATCTATCTTCTCTGTCCAGAATGTGGACTTTGTCATCTTCAAAAGTGTGTCCCTCGTCCTTCAGGTGTAGGTGGACTGCAGAGTCTTGACCTGAAGAGGTGGCTCTCCTGTTTTGTACCATGCACTTGTGTAGTTGATGTTTAGTTTCCTCTATGTGAAGGTCTGAACAGTCCTCACTACGCTGGACTGCATAGACGACGCCACTAAGCTTCTCTTTAGGTGTCTTGTCTTTTAATTCTCCCAACACCAATAAATGCAGCAGAAATTCCGCCTAAGGCGACATAATTCACGATGCTTTATTATCTCAACAAACACTGTAAAAAATGACGTTTCTTCCGGTTATTTGACATCACACAACCGCTCTCCCTGTCCTCTGACTCAGTCATGTTCAACAGAATAAACTTTCTTTAGACTTTTTTGTACAGAGCTATTTTGTGTCTTCATCTATATTCCTTTTGCTATAAGAGCTGTGTTATTTTTTAAATTTATTTATCAAGTTTATTCGAGGACCATGTACAATATTGAGCATAAATGTTACCATTTGATGCATTGTACTAGATTTAGCTTACAGTCCCATACATCACAGTAAAAGACATTTTAAATATATTGATAAATAAAAAATCCAGAAGACACACAACAGTGTGTAACGCTTAAATTTCTCATTCGTGGGATAATAAAGGTTTATTCTATTATATTAATGTCTGTGGACGCTTGTTGGCTCTGATCAGTGACATCACTCACTGCTGAAGCATTCACTATATGCGGATGCCTTAGCAACGTCCTGAAAGGGCTGAATTTTCCCCATCCAACAATTCCCCGGAACGCCTATAGTGGAAACACGGCTCATGATTTTAAACTAGCACCTCCTCGTCTTGTTCAAAACCCTCCACACCCTGTTAACAGGGAGCCCATGGTGCTTTTAATAAAAATACCCTTTAAAGACTCTACAAAGACCATCCAGGTTCTGACAGATATTTTTTATAATGCACTCACTGAGAAACTGTAATATTTGTTCTTTTTAAATATAATCGGTCACTGATTTGCATATTCACGCTGAATGTGAAAATTTTCTTCAACCCCCTTCGCCTGCATTGGCCCCAGAAAGAAAACGGACGGGAAAAGGAGCTAATCTCTTCTATTTCACATAGAACATTAGTATTCATGGCCCCGCCCACCTTGGCCTGCGACCGCAGAAGTTTTGTTGATTTAGCATCCAGGAGAGAGCAGGGCGTGTCTCAGCTAGTAGAAGCTAACCGTTAGCGTTAGCAACTCCACAACATGGTGGAACCTGGTCAGGCATGTAAATCACATCAACTTAGCAATTTTTACTCAAGAAAATGTGTTTTAAAGTATTCTGACTTATGCTAATGAAGGCAGCAGAAGAGTGGTGCTGCTGTTAGCCAATCAGAGGCAAGATGTTTGCATATCATGAATATTAATGAGTAAACTTGCGATCCTGTCATTTTCTGCCCCCACTCCTCCGACAAACTTCTACTTCCTGAACTAGAAGCACCAGAGCTTTTTTTCCACTGAACACGACTCACAAGGCATTCGTTAATATTGACCACAGCAGATTTACTGAAAAAACGGGTGAATGAGACCTTTAACGAGACAGAACTCGTGTAAAGAATGAGGGAAATGTTGCATTTTCCAAAACGAAGACATGACAAGTTTATGAATATTTTTACCGGCTTATCCTCTGGCCTGTTTGTGAGGCGTGGGCTGCACTGTCTTCTGCTGTGAATCCAGCGTTTTCCACACAGCAGACAGCGTCATAGGTTGGAAGGCACGTGTTCACGCCACTCACAGACGTACCAGACTGCAGCTGGTTTTCTTGGTACCGTTCCTGGGTGATGAAGCTATAAGCAGGCGGGATGCAGAGCATTGCAGTTGCACTCTGGAACATGTCTGGTGAACTAATGCTGTGAACCACTACAGGATGTCCTCTAGAGCTTTGTTCTCTGACGGGTATCACAAAAACCTCCTCTTCCTGCTGTCTGCAGCAAGAAAGGAACCTCAACTTGCAGACGCTTGTGAGCGTGAAGGTACCGCCGACCGAGATCAGGATGGGGCCCAGAAGCTGAGTCCACTGGAAGCTGAGGTTAGCTTGGTAGTATTGCCAGCCCATCGAAGTGAAGGTGACACCCACCATGGCGAGGAGGACTCCCGATAGCAACAAGGCCGCTGCAGTCTTCTCGCCGTCCAGCAAGCCCTCAGACAGCTGTGGCCGTGGAGCATCGTTGTTGGTCTCTAACTCAGGCCTTTGTCCAACCATGTTGGTCCAGGGATCTTGACAGCCTTGTTGGTGAGTGAGCTCTGTGAGTGTGTAAACACTCCAGCTGGGACAACCTGTGTCACACATGGAACAGCGAGTTCAGCTGCATGAACACTGAGTAACTCTGAAAGCTTACAGCCAAGAGGACAAGTCACAGGTTAACCTGCATTTGCATCCCGTTGGTTAGGTGAACACCGACGGGGCGTGCAGACTGGTTGAAACGGTCGGATTATTAAATAGTTGGTTAAATACATAAAATGCTTCTTGATTTGTTGTAAATAATTAACTAAGATCAGATGTGACACCACTGGACAGTATTAGGACCATAAGACTGAGAAGCTGTTTTATACAGACGTTAAGGATTAGCACTCATTAATGCTAACAGATCATAATTCATACATGTTTGCTGATTTAATGGGTGAGTAGTGCTGCAGCCTCCTTGTGGTGAAATGGTATATTGAAACAGAAGCTTTATAAAAGCAGCTGCAATAAGCACTTTTATTTGTTAAAGCAGAGCTGCTACAGGCAGAGCTGTTATAGAGTAAGGTAGAAATAAAAACTGCAACAGGAACCGTTCCTTTTTTATGTAAAAGCTAGAGGTAGCATCGTAGCGTAGCGAGCTGCCGCAGACAGAAGAGGCTCAAAACTCCCACAAACTGATGCTTCAAAACACTTTAATGGTCCGTTTGTTGATTTTTCCCTGTGGCAGTCATGTTAGTGGAAGTTTATTAGTTAATTAGTTCAACTGGGACATTTTTTACCTCCTTTTGAACAAGTTATAAAAGTTCTATGGGTTTTTTTTTTTTAGAAATTCCCTGTCACATAGATGAGCCATTTCAGGAAACTGTCATTTTAATGAAATTAAGCTGTTGCTGGCCACACCCCCTTCGCCTGATTGGCAGCTTTGATGTAAAGAGATCAGGTATCTGGGAGGGGCTTGGCTGGTCTGAAAAGACCACTTTTTGGGCCATTTCAGGGACCTGCATCGTGATATATCACCTGAAAGGCCTAGTGGAGTCACTGGGCGGGGCTTGTGGTTAACTCTAGCTGATTGATTGCAATTTGGCAGACATGACCAAATGACCGGCATTATAAAACTGGAAGAGCTGCTGGCAAAGAGCTGATTCTGCGTTAAACTCCCAAAGCCGAAAAAACAGAATAGGAATCCCTCCACAACGCCGTGATCTATGCCGCTCTGTGGTCTCCAACAAAGCGCAGTAAAAAAGACGTTACTGTTTCCTTGTTATTTGCTGACAGAGAGAGGGGAAAGAAAACCTGATCACATGTGGCCACTCAGAATGCATGTGGACTTGTGTTGTATAAACCAGTACTCTCACAAGTGTCCGACCATGAGTGCATCAGCCAGAAGTCACGTTAGCGCCAGATGTAAACTCTCCCTTTGGTGTGTTCATGGTCGGCTTGAGGAGCTGGGGGGGAAAGGTCAACAATTGAAAACTCTGCAGGCATGATCTGAAATGTTACACTTCACTTCCTGTAGATGTGTTGTCTCGCTGCGCTGTTACGCATAACTTATTATCAGCAACTCGTGCTGCAGAGGCTCAGCAAGTGTGCAGAGGGCTTAACAACATTCCATAATAACACAGGGTGTTTTAGCTTCACAGCTAGAACCATAAAACACAGCTAACTGGAACAACTTCTGGATCTGATCCAAGATGTCTGCTGAAGCAAAACAATTGTTTCCATGAAACCAGTGGAAGCAGAAGCTTTAGGGAAGCCGAGCAATGTCGCAGCGCCTAAACGGACTCACTCACAGGGTAAGTAACGCGAGTCACGTGACAGCTTGTGTTTAGGTTAACCCAACTCTCAAATAGGTCTTTTAAACAGTCTGCAAACAGTTCAACATGTGTTTGCACCACACACACACAGATACAGGACGTTTCGGCCCAAGCCGTGACACGCAGAGTTTTCAAAGGGATACATGAAAGAACATCTTTATTATGCTCCATGTAACACAGCCGCTAATCAGAGAGCAGGAAAAAAGCAAAACAAGGGAAAGAATTGATTCTCAAACACACGATATATACTGATCAAGTCTAACCTGAGTGTGTGTGTGTGTGTGTGTGTGTTTACCATATCCTCAGCTCATTTCACTTGACACTAATGAAGAAGAGGACAGACACAAAGAATCCATATGAAGGCCGTGTTTAAACAACTTCCCAGAATTGCAGCTGTGCAGATTCTTTCAATTAGCAAACTTCAAATATTTATGGAGGGAACATTTCCTCTTTGGAAGGAAGGAAGGAAGGTTCTGTGTGTGTGTGTGTGTGTGTGTGTGTGTGTGTGTGTGTGTGTGTGTGTGTGCGTGTGTGTCTCCTGGAGAATTTTGATCTCTTGAGTTTGTGCATCATTTTGCTAAAATCGTCCTTTAAAACACACCTTTTTTTTTTATCATAACCAGCCCGTTCCTTCCATTAGAAACGTCTAATTCATCGTTTACTTGTGCAAAAGCATTTGGATCGGCTGATTTTGCTGGTGTACTAAAGAGCTCCACTGCAGGAATCAAATTGTGATCATTTCTCAGTCTCCCCCTCCCCCAAACACACACATCCTCACCCTGACAAATAGCCTGTGACATGCCCCTGTGAACGTGGCACGGAAGGGTCTGCTCCTCCTTTCTAGGGTTCACACAAAAGCAAAGTCTGCAAATTTACTTTTTTATACCTTTGCAGCAACTCTAATGAATAAATCTCAGTGTAACAGGTTGTAGGTGCTGCTGCCAGGATGCAGCAACACAGTTTTCCTGACCTTGAGCTCAACATGACTTACCGAGCAAAACAGGCAGGAAGTTTGAGGAAAACACAAATGGTCAATTTAAAATCAGCAGTGCAGAACCTTTTTGTTTTTAATGTGAAGGCTTTAAGGAGGGGAGCGCAAATTTTCCTGCTAATACCTGAGGTGCATTTAGAGTAATCCTGCTGAAAGTCCTGCAAACCAATAAAAGTATAAGACACGAAAAAAATCACAAGGTGCTTCACAAAAACAATAAAAAATTATAATAATAAATAAAAATGAAACATAAAGATTATAATAAAAATGGGAGAAAAAGCAGCAATTTAGATAAAAATGTGAATAAAAAAGAAAAAGATATTTGCAGGATCCTGAAAAAGACACACAAAACCAGCCTGAAGGGTGAGTTTTCAGGAACACGATAATCATTCTTGTGTAAAAATATCACAATTGAACAATAAAGTTATCCTATTCAAACCACTGGCAGTTCTAGGGGCGGAGCCACATGGGGATTGGCCCTCGTTAAAATCTGATTGACTCCTGAAGCGCCTATCCTGTCACTTATCTGTCTTTTCTGCGATGATCGGATTATAGATGGATGCAATTCCAAGTCCAAACACTAGTGGTGCTGATTAACCAAATAGGAATTCCTCGTGTTAAATCAGGTGTAAAGATGTTGGACTAAAGCCGAGTTTATATTTCTCCATCTGCGTCAATATGGCGACACAAAACGCCATTATCCGTCATTGCAAGGGCTCTCCAACAGGCTCTCAAGGACGGACGATGTAGTAAATATCCGTCAAAAGCGACGGAGACCGCAAGCCTGTGATTGGTCAGGATGCCGCTTCCTTTAACTTCGTCACCAGCGCCGCCATTCTCCCTCAAAAAAATAAAACAAGAATCGAACATATCTAGCGACAGACACTGAGCAGATGGAAGAACATCTCGCAGAAAAAGTCAAACGATATAAATGTTTATACACCCGTGACTGAAGGAGTACAAAGATATGCAGCAAACTTTTATTCGTGTCAGGAAATTACAGGAAACATGGGTTTGGATGAAGAAGTGGAGGAAAAATTGGTCCTTGTTTAAAGGTCTTTGAAATACATAAACACAACGTAAATACAGTACAGATGTGACTGCATGGATGGCAGGATACCCCAGAAGAGCGCTACGCCCTCTGCTGTCCTGGAGGAGAATTGCTTCATGACACTGACACACCAGCGGAGAAATAAAAAGGAAAACATCTCCGTCAATACGTGTGTGTGTGAGCACGAACTTGCTGATGGAGAAGTATAAACCAGGCTCAATACTTGGCCTTGCTGTAAATATTGTGGCCTCTTGATGACACCCCCCCCTCCCCGCTCTGGCTTCACTTCCTGTTCAGCTACTCCAACGTGTGATTCGTGCACAAAGAGGGGTTTGTGCAGAGGGGGGAGGGACAATCAGAGGGCACCCAATCATTAAGGATGGGACGTCCACAGTGATTGGATATGGTTTTCCTGGCTTGCACATTTCAAAATGAGCTTACATGTATTCCTTTTTCAGACAAAAGATTCAAGTTATTGGTAAAAAATGCTCCAGGCAAGCTTCTCCTACCCCTTACACCTTTAATACTGCACATTTTACCAGCAAGAGCAGCAGGTTAGAAATATTTTTATTTAAGAAATAATGAAAATTATCTAAAACATTTTTTTTTGTATCTGTTTAACCAAGACCTCTGATGACTTTAATGTAATAAAAAGCTGAAAAAAACAAACCATAACCTTGAGTCAAGAAACATTTAGCTCTTCCTCTAAATCAGTGAAGTTGTCATTTAACTATCCCTACGTTAACGCTTCTCAAAAGTCATCTTATTCCAATAATTAAGAGATTACTTGACCAAAAACTGACACTCTGCTGGAGTTTGTCTAAAAGTCAACACTAAATCCTAAATCGTCTTGGTATTTTTTGCACCGGGGGAAACAGTTGACAGAAATCTGTTTGCTGAGGTGGAAAATGTGAAAGATTCCTTTGGATGTGAGTCTGACACATTCAGAGTTTGAGTTATTCTAAAAAGGTCTTCGGGGTTTTGGAGCGAGCAGAAGAAGCAGAGGAGAGGAATCCGCATTAATGCAATAAAATCACTCTAATGCCTGTTTGTTCAGATGGTTTTCCTCGTGGTGGAGAGGGAGATCAAATGGACACATCACTTCTAAACTGTCCATAAATGTTACTGATGTTGGTCTCGCTCTCTGGACTGTAGAATAACTCAGCTCTACGGCTCCATCGGGTCTTTGAACAAACAGAACTGTGTGGTGAACAACAAAGACTGAATGCTCCCTCTGCTCTGACCATTTTCACGCAGCTGATTCAGACTTTAGAGACTCTCAATCAATACCAGACAGACTCTTCAGCCAACCGTGAACATGCCATTTTCCCCTTGAAGTACGAAGAGTTCAGCATGAAAACGTACTACCTTTCAGGCTCTATCCGTCAGGGCACAGTGGATCCTTTCCTTTAAAACATTCAAAGTAGCTGCTCATTCAGGGGTGCAGGATTCATCAGGACACACGTAGAGATAACAATCTGAAAAAAGGGTAAACTACAGCAGTTACTCCTGCAAGAAGCTGAATATGTTAATTTGCTTTTTTTAAAAATCCCAAATGTCTTCCTCAGCTAAATGCTAACCCTGGTTTTAATGTTCTGCAACTCAAACTTTGGATAAGTTCTCATCTACCTGTGAAGTGTAATTTCACTTCTGCTGCAACATTTTGTGGTAAACTGGTTGTTTGGCTTCTATTTACAGAACTTTGCTCAGATGTTCCCATATGTCTGCTTATTGGGGTATCACAAAGCCTCGACTGAACCCTCGTCACTGCGTGATTTTAAATTCCTCAGGGTATTATTGTTTTAGGTGATTTTATGACTGATGTTGGCAGGACTAAATGAATAAACATAAATCCAGCCACACATGCTAAGTAGCTAATGGCTAACTGAAGCGACCTGGTTGCATTTTCAGGTATTGCACAAGTATCTGCACACTGCACTATCAATCTGCCTTTTTTGGCTTCAAGCTGCTATATTTATGTAATTATAAAAAAAATTCTTGTTCTTATTTTTCTTGTGTCTGTTTGAGCAAAAAAGAAATCATAGCTAACTCGTGATGTACTGGATTCCAGAACAAGTGTCTCATTTTTAGGGTAAAGACTACATGTCACTGTAATATCGACTTGTTGGTAATTGAAAAAGTAGCTTTAGATATTTTTAGAGCTGACTTTTTGCTTTTAATTCACCGTTAGCATTGTTAGCTAAACGTTAGCCTCTAGTCTGCTTCACCCGATATTAGAGTAAAACAAAAAGATGCCGTGGCTTCTTAGGGGTACAAGAAATAACTTCCAGGTCGCTCCTGTTTACTGGCTTCGGTTCTTTTAACAACTCTGGAGATTTTTGCCTGCTGGTGCTGAATTACAAATACTGCTACTGTTGTGTTCATCAGCTCATCAGAGACATGGGAACCTCACAAACTCACTGATTGTAAACACTACACCCCCACTTCATTTTTTATTTATTTTGAAAGGAGAAAAACTGACAACCGGCTGAGAATGAAATCTGTTTCCGTGTAACCTTCCTTGAGACGTTAGCCTGTTCTGTGATCGGTTCGCTGTAGAATTCTTACATATTGATCCTTTAAATGATGAATTGCAGCCTAAACCTGAAACTCAGAATGATTCAAGGGGTGAAGCTTTAAATTTCAGAGTATTTTAGTGACTGCTTTATAAAGAGTAAAGAAAATAAATATGACCTTTAATCTAAAGTAGGTCACATAGTCAGTTACAGAGTTACTCAGTTTAATAGTTGATTTTCTAACATTTTACACAAGAACATAAACTTTTCTTTGTTTCAATTAACAACTGTTTTTAGTAACTCTTGAGTCAACCAACTCTAACCGGCTACAGATTCATATTTAGACGTTTAAGTTGCTGAATCTTTCACTCTGTAACATCTGAACAAAGATTCACAGGTTCTCTTGAGTTGGACTTGGCCACACGGCACATTTTCTGAACATGATTTCAGCTCACATGTCTCACTCTGAGTGTAACATCACACACAGGAGACCCTAAGATCTTTTCTTCTCTGTCTGAGCGAGGCGGACAGGGAAAAAGAGCGTCAACGCTGATGGCTCACACATGTGGCTGGGAGAAGGATGTATTTCAACAGCAAGTAGGAGGTCTTCATTTAGACACACAAGAGGATGACAGAGTTTAAATATGTACAAGGTGTTCATGTAGCGAAGACGGAGCGTGGACACGAAGTCATTCGTTCATCCTGTAAATGAGGAGGCATGTGATGTGCAAATAGTGCATCAGGGTCCATTCCTGGGTCCTAGCAGATTTGCTCCATAAGCCTTTTTGAGGACTTCAAAAGGATAATTTTAGGTAGTTGGGTTGATTAGAGTGCTACAAGATAATTAGAATTATGTGATATTTTCAGATGAACCTTTCTGAATGCACTTGAATGAGCTGAACATACAGTCATTTCTATATAAATATGATCAAAAAGCTGCTTTTTTAGGAAAATACATGCTGCTATGAGTCTACTTAGGTAACTTCTAAAAGATTTTTTCTAGAGGACAGGTTTTTTTTTTTTTTTTTACCTTTTTTAAGGCTTTGAGGGAGAAGCTGAGGGGGCTGTGGCATAAAAAATAAATAAGCAAAAGATAATAAATAAAAAACATGATACACATACAAATAGTGATTTAGAGCAACCAGAGATAAGGAACAGCAGCATACATCTTTAAAATGATCTGTAATCTGAGTTTGAAGAGTTGCCTTAGAGATGAAAGTTTCTCGTTTTTGGGTTTTCTGTAGATCATTCCAGTTTCTGGCTGCAGCAGACTGCAAGGACAACAACCCTAATGCAGACGTAGTTTTAGAGACTTTTAACAAAATCAGGTTTGCAGAAGTTTTGTATGCAGTGGATGAAAAGTATTTGCAAGTAAGGGGAAAAAGCAAGGAGTTTAGTAAAGTAACAAACGGGTGGATTTTGCGGCAGGTGTACAATGATGGCCAGTTAAGAGAAGAATACAGAGCTGTTGTGAGTTATAAAAGGAGCGTTTATAATCAGTAGACTGTTCTAGAGGTGGCCCAACAAGAGTGATACTTGGGAATTTGATGGTCCAAGGCCATTTCACTAAACCACATGACTTTGGTCTTAGAAGTGTTTAACTGAATATGCAATTTGGAAAGATTCTGTTGGATTTTATTGAAACTAAGCTGAAGTTGTTGAAACAATAACAGAGGAGGAGAGGAATGTGTCATTGGCAAAGAGATGGATACAGTAATCTACAACAGAAATTGCTATAAAGGGTGGGACCAAATAATGACCCCTGTGGGACACCATTGGTAACTGGGGGACTTCACACACTGCACTCTTGTCTGTGAGGTCATTTAAGAACTAGGTTAAATATGTATCAAAGATGAATACATTGCTAAATCTATCAATAAGACATTTGTGATTCAGTGTCAAAAACTTTGTACAAATCAATAAAAATGGCAGCACAATGCAACGTAGAAGAAATTATGTTATTTAAAGGAGTCATCACCTGAAATTTTCACTTTTCCACTAGCTAAAATGTCTATAATGGCTTCTTAATGATTTTTCACTGGCTGAAAAGCCGATATTTAACATTGAAGAGTTTGTTTACTCTTGCCTTCTTCAAACAGCTCACATGCACCCCACCAGCACGCGCACTCCAAAGCGAGATTCGCCTATATGTCGTCACAAAGGCCAGATATAACCAAATATGAACTAGCAGCGAACAAACCAGCACAACAAAGCTCATTTCATAACGTGAAACGCATAAATTATGTCTTACCGTTGCTGATCCGTGTTACGGGGAAAAGAAGTCCACTCCGTTTGTGTATTCGATCTTCACAGCAGCATGATGAGCCGATGCCAGGCTGTTTAGCTTGCTTTGTCCCATCTAGACTGTTTACAGATCTCCAATGACACGTCCCATCATTTTCTGGTTTACGGTGCTTCGCTGAGAAAAAAACTCAACAAGTGAGGAAGCCATTACGCGCGAGGCTCGGGCTCGTATTGTTGGATCCCGTAGGTCACTGCCAGGTCGGGTTCAGTTATAACTTTTGTTATTTTGGAGCAAGACGCTGAAGCTGCTTCCTGCTTCCTTCCACCAATCAACGCGACCCTCAGTCCCACGCGCGTCCGACACAGCCGAAATATCGCGTGTGATCTCGCGAGACAATATGCCCTTTACAAAAAAGGATCAGAAAAGCACATTTTTTATTTATTTTTCCAATAGAATTTATTTTAATGGCCTAAAATAGGACATAGATACCCACGGTATTATAGGTGATGACCCCTTTAAGACTTTGAGGGCTGTGGTGGTACATAGACAGTTCTGATGCCTAACTCAATCATAAATAAAATGTTGTGTGCTTTCAAACAATCATTGAGTTGACCAGTGAAACATTTTTACAAAACATTAGAAAGACATGGTTGAAGAGAAATAGTTGGGATCGGCCCAAGGATGCACTAAGGCTGACTTCCAGGTGTGAGGAACCAGGAATGTCAGTAATGCGAGTAGCAATGACAGTGGCTGCCGTTTTAAAAAAGAAAGAACCCAGCTCATCAGATCCTGCTGGGTTGTTATTTGACAAGGAGGTTCATCTAGGACTTTCCACTCTGGGAATACCTGCTGGATGAAGCTGAGTGGTAGGAGGATGTGGTTGGGAGAGAGGTGGGGTGCAGTAATGGTAATAGTAATGGTGGGATTTGTGGGTGATGAGACAGACTTGGCTGATTAATAAGGAAAAACAGAATTTATTCAATGTTTGTTAAAACAACAGGGTGCTGTTAATGTTGACAGATTGCACAACGGTTTTCTTGCTCTTTTATGGTTTTCCAGGACCTTTTTGGATCTGAGCTACTAAGAGTAAATTGATTTGCTTTAAAAGTCAAAGTGTGCCGTGGATCTAGAGAGCCATGTTCTCCACTAGGAGGTAAATCTCTTCATGCTCATCAACAACACTAAAACGCTCATTAAGTAAATTCCAAGCCTTGTCTAGTGGGAATCCAGCTGATTCTAGACCAGTTCACATCTGCCAAGTCATGTAAAAATCTGAAAGCCTTGAGAGAGCAGCCTTTCAGATGCATGCAACAAAAAACAGTCAAAACACCCCTGAACGACACTTTTGAGGAGAGTTTGTTAGGATGATGTCAGTGAGGCCTTATCTGGGGTTTAGTTTCATAGGTGGGAGAACAAATTAAGTTTAATGGATCTAATTGTTAATGCCGTGGTCAGGTGGCTTATTTACGTCCCAGCTAAGATCCCCAAGACAAGTTCAGCTTCAATAAAGTTCACCAGGTATACTGCTCAGTGTCATTAAGGAGCAGGCCGGAGCTGAAAGAGGACATTAACACCCAGCCACTAACAGGTGACTTTATTAGAGAAGTCAATATTTACAATAAGCAGGTCAGATATGAACCTACTCCTGATCCTGATCCACCCATTAAACTGCATCTGACCATCCCTACCCCCTCAGTGCACAAATCACGCATTCTGGGCTTGCAGCAGTTAAACAGGAAGCAAAACCAGAGCTGGGCTAGCTATATTAGCTAGCAAACAAAATCATTATATGGCTATGTAGCCTGAGGTGTATAAACTCAGTCATTCATGATGGATCTCTGATCCAGGTCCCAGGTCTTGATATTTCAGTGTTCGGCGTCGCCGAAACCGTCAGCAAACACGGTAAAAGGCCAAAACTTTGCTATGCTGTGTACGAGATAGGAACAAAAAAAAAAACAGGGTGTCAAAAGACTGTATAAAAAGTGTTTTATACCAGTTACTGTGAATCTAAAAATCCATTTTTCATTCCCGCAAAGTAACAGATCCAGAATAGAAGCCCAGATGTCCCTCACCCCAGCTCCTCCTGGAGGAACCCAAGCCATTCCCAGAGCTGAGGATCCGTGTCTAATGACTTTTAGGTCTGTCCAGGTATCTCCTCCCAGTAGGATGTGCCAGAAGAAGATATAAGATGCTGAACCCTTTCTTTGAGGAGCGGTTCTGTATCAAGCCCATCCTCATCCTCCTAGGCCGAGCCCAGATGTTCTCCAGAGGAAGCTGCCACCCCTCACCTGGAGAGAGCACCCTACCTCATCTTGGTTTCTATTCAGCAGCAAGGCAAACTCTAAACAAATTCTCCCCATCTTCACAGTAAAGCTTAAAGAAACGGCATGAATCACACTTTAAGTTGTCGTTCATATATTTGTATATATTCATATATTACATATTTAATACAGGCACAATTAGAAATCATAAAATAGACAGAAATGGCAGAAATATTGGTAAAAATGTGAGAATCATTTACACAAAGTTACACGGTTTAAACCCAGGATAGAAAAGGGAGGGTGGCTGCAGAAACCCTTTAATAAAATGGTTTTTAAAAGTTTTTTTTTAGGCACAGCAAGAACCAGCTTGCTAAACCGGAATACAGTCACAGGACCTGTGTGCTCATTTCTAAACATGTTTTCTTTGTTTGGTGGAAAAAGAAACAAATTTACAGAAAACAAAAAGCTGCAGGTTAGCTGATGTCTTAATGCACACAGACTACAATTTCATGTCAAATCTTTTCAACTGTCTCAAAAACGTCAGAGTCACAGAAATAAAATAAAAAATCACAGATTTAGGACTTGTGTTTGCTGATAAATCAATATAAAAGGCTTTTGTATGAAAGGGAATCATATCAAATATTAAAAACATCTTTTTTTCCAGCTTCAAATTTTAAATCACATGTAAATCAGTTTGAGCTAAAATGTCCTGATTTTATTATTTAGCTGCGAGGACACAAAAGTAGCCTAATAAACACAAATAAACCTTTTTATCTGTGAGGTTATTTGGCCAGAATGTAGAAAAACTTTACTGATCAGTCAATTTCAAGACGATCACATGAATGAAATCAATCCCACATAGTAAAAAACAGCCTCTGAATCAGGAGCCCTTGATTAGAAAAGAGAATCTTGAAGCACCAACAGTTCATGGCTACTTTAACTGCTGTTTTTCTTTTTTTGCTTGTGTAGCTCGTTGTTGAAAGTTTCCCAGAATGCACTGGGTGAGAGGCAGGACAGGTGAGTGAAAGCCGTCCGACGGCAGCGCTCTGACCAGAGTCAACACTGGATTACTCAGTGCTGACGAGTCACATTAAGGCATTTCAATCAGTGATGCTGACGACAGCATGAAAACGACAGACATCAAACTAAAACGGGAAAAAAAACAGGAACTCAGTTAAAACAAAGGCAGAGAGGACTCGTTCGTTTCTGGAAGACAGACATTTTCCCTTTAACGTCCAAATAGGAGTAGAAAAAGACGAGGGCGGGCGCTCGTCCCATTAACTGTGCTGCTGCTGGACACGGTTTAAAAAACAGGAGAAATTTAGGCACGATTCTCATCAACATCACAGAAATACAACTAAAGGCTACATGTTGATGTCTCATTTCTTCTTCTTTTAGTATTTTTGACAAAATGTTTTACATTCAAAGTTTTGGTAAAAAAGTCAGAACAGTAGAGCATCAGGCGCGCCGCCAGAGCTGATCGATGAGAGGATTTCTTTCCTTTCTGCTGTTTGCTCCACAGTCACAGGAGGAGGCACTGAGGTCAGCTTTTTAGTTGTTTTACGAGAACTTTAACATTTTAGAGGCGGAGCTTGTGCCGTGAGAGTGATGTTAAAGACAGATTCTACTTTCATTGCTGCGCAGCAACAGATCACAAAAAGACAAACAACCGTACAGGAGGCCGATTCACGAGTCGAGCAGAAGATTCTGTTATTTTACAGTTTAGAAGAAAGACAGAAAGAAAATAGCTTTTTTTTCATCCCCCCAGAGATGGTTGTGTATTCTGTTTAGGCTCTTGGACACGAACACAGGTGGAAAGAGAGCTTCTGAAAGGTGTTAGTGCATTTTTTTCTTCTTTTTTATGATTTCAAATACAATATAAATTTATGGCTAATCAATAATCTCTGACTGTACAACAATGAATTGATCTGAAAGCATCATAAGACTTCATATCTACACTTGTTTTCTCTGAAAGCTCATCTTAGTTTTATTTTTTAACAGTGTTCAGAACTCAGTGCTGTTTTACTGTAGTGAGAGTCGTGCTACTCCCCGGCTCAAACCGAGGCAGGCGGCGGCTCCGATGGATCCGAGAGGCTTCGCGGCGTTTCCAAAGCTTTGTGCCGAGTGGGATTTTTCTTTGATGGGAAACAACGGGGGTGGATCACCTCAGCAATCTGCCATGTAGCGTCCTGGAGACACCAGAGAGTTAGCATTTAGAGCTAAAGTTAAAACACGTCTGCAGAGAGGACGCGCGGACCGTTAGATACCTGTGGCAAATCTCTTCTTGTTGAGAGAAAGTCTGTATCCGGATCCCTGCAGCTCCATGTCCACTCCCGACAGGGTGCTCCCGTCATTCATGAACTGCACCGCCAGCGTGGACGGGCTTGATGGGCCGTCTGAGAGGTCGAACTTGGCCCTCAGGGAGCCAGCGCCTGGAATCAAAACACAGTTAGGCTGGATTCTTCACTCCAGAAAACCTCCAATAAAAAAACTTTTATGAGCATTTTTAAATAAATAAATCCTCACCTTCGTTTTCAGATTTCTCTGAGATGTCGCTCAGTTTCCAGAGACACTTACTCTGCTCTGAGTTCCTAAAACGAGATGATAGAATAACACTGTCAGCTAAACGTGGAAGACAAACACTGCTGTTGATACACCGTCTCTCACCATATGGAGTTAGGCAGAGAGTGCATGTTGGTGACTCCTCCGTCGACCGGCACTAGGACCTGCACGTTGGAGAGCGGCCCGGGTGAGGCCATGGACTCGGGGTTGTAGCTGTAGTCCACCCGCAGCTCTGTGGTGCTGGATGTGCACTTCCAGTAAACAGCCAAGTTGAGGGGAGTTGAGTGGATACCATCAGACTGCACCTGGACACGGCAGCAGTGTTAAAGACCAAGCTCACTCCTTTTTTCAACACGTTGACAGTGGTCTCTAGTATAAATGAACGCCTTGTGAGTCGGTCTCTGTGGGAAAAAGCTTTGGCGCTCCTGTTTCAGGAACTAGAAGTGAGCCAGAGGAGAACCCGGTAGGATTTGGAGTCTTATTTCCTGATATTCAGACACCTCGTCTCTGATTGGATAACAGCAACACGACTCTACCACTGACTCTGTTTGATGTGCAATGTTGATGTTTTATCTGTGTGATGTTTAGCTGTGTGGTGGAGTTGCTAATGCTAATGGTTAGCTTCTACTAGCCAAGACGTTCTCTGCTGTTTCCTGGACGCTAAACCAACAACAGCCTTCCCCGTCGCGAGCCAAGATGGGTGAGTCCATGAATGTTAAAGCTAGATTTATACTTCTCCGTCAGCTCCTCGGGCTAGAGACGCATACGCGTTGACGGAGACGTTTTATGTTTCTACTTCTCTGTTGGCTGAGGGATGTTGCAAAGCAACCCCCCGCCTGGACAGCAGAGGGCGTAGCACAATTCTGGGGTATCCTGCCACCATTACAGTCACGTATCCAGTCCACGATAGTGTATTTACTACTGTGTTTACATTGTTTAATGTATTTTAGAGACATTTTAACACAGACGAATTTGTCCCTCATTCTCCTCCACCTCTTCATGCGGTCGGCACCTCCAAACCCACGTTTCTCGTCATTTCCGTCCACGTATAAAACGCTCGCTGTGTATTTTTGTGCTCCTTCAGTCACGAGTGAATAAACTTTCATATTTTTGAACTTTTTCAGCGAGGCGTTCAATCTGCTCCGTGTCTGCCGCTAAATATCTTCAGCGCTCTTTATTTTTTGAGCCGGCAGTGGCGGTGCTGCTGGTGACGTATTTCAAGGAAGCGGCGTCCTGACCAATCACAAGCTTGCGCTCTCCGTGGCTCTCGACGGACAGTTATTTTTGGGGGCATGTCTCCGTCACCCTCCGCGAGCCCGTCCGAGAGCCCTTGCGTCGACGCAAAATGGCGCTGCGTGTCTCCGTACTGACGCAGATGGACAAGTATAAATTAGGCTTAATTTTCAGTGTGACGTGGATCTGAGGGGATTTTCTAATCAGAGTTTCCCCGTCCGTTTTCCATCGGCAGCTAATGTAGGAAATAGGGGTAGAAGACTATTTTCACATTTAGCCTGCATGTGAAACTCAGAGTGACCAAATAAACAGTTTCTCAGTGAACTTGCTCTTTAAGAGACTCACGTCTGAACAAAGGTCACTTTGAATCCAATCCAATCCAATTTTATTTCTATAGCACTTTCTACACAACACTGTCGACCAAAGTGCTGTACAATAAAAAAAATATATATATATATATATAACAAACATCAATAAAACATTAAAAACACATCACAATAAAATATAGCCTAAAAAAATTTAAAAAATAAAACATTTAAAAAATTTAAAAAACGAGCAGATGTACAACAATCAGGTTGTGTTAAACGCGAGTGCATAGAAGTGCGTCTTAAGAAGGGTTTTAAAAACTCCAAGCGAGGAGGCTTGCCTAATATTGCCCGGCAGCTGATTCCAAAGGCTTGGAGCCGCCACAGCAAAAGACCTATCACCTCTCCGCCTCAAACTTTGAAGATCCCTTCCTGCCATACAAGTAGGATGGGCATGTCTGAGTCACTAGTCTAGTCGTGGACTTGGCAGATCAACGGGCTCTTTCAGCTTTGAGACGTATCCTAAAGTCAAATCTTTGTGCCACTCGTGAAATCTGGCGATAGGGCGGTTTGTCGTTTGTAACGTCGCGTGCCAACTGGAGTCTTTCTGTGGTCAAACCAGACGACGAATCACAAACCAAGATTTAAACTCCTGCCCTCTGAAGAGGCAGCATTTTCAGGCTGATGGGAAAAACACAAGTTTCCCTGCTCTGTAGAAGTCTGCATATCAAATGCATTTAACACATCTGGTGGGTTTCAAGTCAGATCTCTAATTAGAAGTTTGATATTTATATTTTTGTACTGTAGAATAATTGAACACTAACAGGAGTGGTATGAACATACTCTTTTCTTTCTTTCTGCTGTTTAAACACTTATGCTGAATTACTCTGAGCTCTCACTGGACAAATTATACAACACTAATAAAAACGAGACTTTTCTGGAGTCTGAGCGATTATTAGACTGTGAACTTTTGTGACCCTAAACCATCAGATACTTTCTGTTAGCCATAAATCACCTGCTTGTGACGAAAAAAAGTTTGAAAAATATTTGAGAAAAAGCTAGAACCAAAATAAAAACCCAACAGACGTGTTTAGTAATAGAAGAACTGCAGCTCTCCATAAAACGTCACTACAGAGGAGAACTATCATGGAGTGGCCTTCTAAGAGAGTCTGTTAGAATCAGTGGTAGAAACGGTCAGCAGCTCTATGACCTGAATTAACATAACATGTATCATTCAGCAAGAAAACACTAGCCTGGCAAGCCATCCTATATATGTGAAGATATAGTCTGGCCACGACCCATTGACGGCTCTCAGTCGTGAGGCGGGATCCACAGTTGTCTTTCAAAATGTCAGCACGCAAGTGGATAGCGCTAGGACCAATCAGAGTGACGAACAAAGTGACGTAATCACAGCGACGGAAAAGAGGGAGGCAGCAATGGCGTCTAACATCAATGATTTCTGTCGTTTTTGTATAAAAACATGTGAATATCAGGTGTACTGGGACATTGCACTACTTTGTTTGATAAAAATAAGAAGCCGCTAAGTATATCAGACAGACTTACGCACGTTGGAGTCTAAATAATCCAATGTTGATGACAAAGTCGTTTCAAACGAATGTGGTTCCTGCGCTGCCGCCATGTTGTTTGTGTTCGCGGCCGCAGTGCTGACGTCATTGGCTACTCCCGCTCTGTGATTGGCCCAAAATATAGAGCGCTGTGATTGGCCCAACCAAAACTATAGCGAGCTGTGACTGGACAGCCACAGCAGTGGATCAGGCTGCGAGGGTTCTAATGAAGCGTGCCTAGACCAAACTTTGCAAAGCAAGAATTTGGTCTAGTTCACTAGGCTAACAAAACACTGATTAGAACATAAAACAAAACAAAAATACTGAACACAAACTTCAGTCTATAAACAGAACACTCCTTTATCTTGTTTTAATTTTGTTGTTTTTACTTAGTTGTTGTGTAGAATCTTAAGTCTTTGATCAAAATACAAACTTTCCTGCTTTACTGTAATTTTTCAAACATTAAAGGCACACTTGGCAGTTTTGGCTTGTTTTTAGCACCCCCTAGTGTCCGTTAGTGAAACCAAAAGGTAAACTTATCTCCTCGCTGTGTGTTGGTTTTTTTAACACCTTAATCTAACTGCTGAAATGTCTCCTCAGCCTTCATTAGTGTCTACAGGAGCGGTTCATCACTAAATCAAACAAATCAGCTGTGTTCATGATCTAAAACATGCGGGAAACATGCTGGAAGCAGACTGCAGCTCCAGGCATGTCAGCTCTACTTTACTAAGTCCAGCATGGACCAGAGCGGCACTCTGAAGTTGCAAGTGCAGTATTCTGGCCACAGAGGGCAGTGGGGGTCTGAGTGGCCTTTCATTAACCCTGTAAAGGGTCATTTCAGCACAAACTGGCTCAAGAACATGATTTAAAAATATGAGAAAGTTGCATATATGGCTATTACAAACCAATGGAGCTAATGCAGGAAGCATGAGGTTCAAACAGACTCCAATAAAAACGATAGTGTTTAAACAAGCACTGATATGAGTGTGAAAATATAAAAACACACTCATACTTTCAGTCCTCTGGCCTTCTGTTAATACTGTCTGTGTTTTCACACCCAGCCTCACACTGAGGGGTCAGGAGATGTGCCTTAGCAAAATATCCAAACAGTTCCATCTGGACGCATACCTGGTATTTGAGGATGTCCACGTTGTAGTAGGAAGCTGAAGGATTCTGCTCGGAGGCTTTTCTGAGGTAGGACGTCAGCGCTTGCATGTTGAACCAGAAGTCCTTGGAGGTTGAGTCGCTTTGGGAGGAATCACTAGATAGGAGGCGCGCGCACACACACACACACACACACACACACACACACACACACACACACACACACACACACACACACACACACACACACATACACACACACACACACACACACACACAGGGAATAATCAGAGGCTCATTATTCATCGCTCTTCTTGGCTTTGTGTGTAAAGCTCCAATAGCTTGGAAAAAATGACCCTGTTAAATTCAACCAGCTACTAAATCATTGGGCTGATTCGATTAGCTCAGCTATGTGGTGTCGGCATAACAGAAAGGAACCAGAGTGAAAATCATTTAAAAAAACCTGAAAGAAAATCAGACTTTTAAAACAAATCCAACACTCTCACTTCCTCGCTGACAGCATAGGAGATAGTGGTCTTCAGAACCACTGCCTGCCACTAATGAGGTGAGAAACAGAGAGAATGGTGTAAAGGACAAAGTGCTGAATGAAGCAGCTGTTAAATGAAGTGTTTTACTCGTTTCAGGGGGTCCTTTAGAAGAGAACCTGTCTGTGAAAGTCTGGAGGAAAATACTTCTCTGACAGCTTAATGATAGCTTTATGTCGGATTACTAATTGAATTTCCTCTTGCTGGTGCAGACTACATTTTCAGGATTTTTGCTCTCATGTCTGAGTCCAAATCCTTCTTCCTCTGAGCCACAGCTCCCGTCTCCTCACCTGAATAAAAGCTGCTGGTTGGGTAAGATCTGCTCCAGCCTGCTGGTGTTCTTCAGCTTGAAGGTCAGGACGGCCGGAGACGGGTTGGTGGTGAACACCTTGATGATGCCCATAGGGAACGACAACGTCATGTCTCCTGTGATCTTCACGATGCACCTGTGGAGGACGTTCGATGGGAGTTTGTTTATTTTTATTATCTGCCATAAAGCTGCAGGTTAACTTGAAAAAAGCGTGATGTAAACTCTCTTAGGATCGCTGCTGTTCAATTCAGGATAAACGTTTAGGTGTGATGTAAAGAGCTCTTCCATACGCACACATAAACCTATCTTTGTACATATTAAAGGTTGAATATGGAACAATTTAATAAAAAGCAATTTTAAAAATAAATAATCCCGCCACGGGGCGTTTAAAGGTGCGCAGAATGAAGGTACAGTATTTCCTTTAAAAGCTATATTTTAATAAAAAAATAATCAAATGTTTATTTTGACGGGCACGACACTGGGTTTACATCTACCAGCCAGTAGAGGGCACCGTTGCGGGTTTCCAAGTACATAAACAGTCCGCTCAGCACAGCGAGGCTGGCACTGTGGAAAATGGCGGACTCTGCAAGTCAAGCAGCTGCTTCTGAGCCCAGAAGATGTCGTTATCCTTCTCAGAAGAGGAGCGACCATAAAAGATCTAAAACCAGAGTGAGTTTAGGTCGTCACTGGACATGGTGCTGGCTGCTCACGTCACGTATCGGCAGAGAACCTGGCATCCTGACAGCTGTTCTATTGTTGCAACTACAACCTCCACACACTAGATGTCACTGTGGTGTTCGTGTTCCATATTCCACCTTTAAAACATAAGCATGCATGTACCTCAATGTTATTACCCAGTCAGTGAACACACGTGTACAAATCTCCTAACTAAAGGTAAAGCGATGGTGGCAGAGGAGTTAAGTGGCCGCCTTGCAATTGGAAGGTCGCAGGTTCGCGTCCCACTCAGTCTGTCACTGTTGTTGTGTCTTTGGGCAAGACACTTAACCCACCTTGCCTGCTGGTGGTGGTCGGAGGGACCCGTGGCGCCAGTGTTCGGCAGCCTTGCCTCCGTCAGTGCGTCCCAGGGCAGCTGTAGCTACCATGTAGCTCATCCCCACCAGCGTGTGAATGTGTGGATGACTGATTGTGTTGTGAAGCGCCTTGGGGGGTTGTAGAACCCAAAGAAGGCGCTATAAATACAGGCCATTTACCATTTTAAAGGTAAAGAGGTCATCTCTGAGTTAGTGAGGACTGAACTTTTGTACTTGAACTGGATCATGTTTGGGCTTTGCTTTACTAAGGTGGTCATATGGATGATTGTAAAATAGTCCTAAAACCTTGTTTGTGTAAAATACTTGAAATGACGTTTCTACAGTGACATCTATCCAACTTGCTCCAAACACAAAAGAATCGTCTTGCTTGTTTTCCCAAAATCCCGTTGTTGTCTGTCTGGAAATTGTCGTTTTTTTATTTTGTTACTTTGTCGTCTTCCATAGGTCACAACACAATAATTCTCTATAACACAGGAATAATCACTTCATGTTCAGCTGTTGTCTTTAAGTAAATGTAGAGTCTAGTTTGTAATGTTCTGCTCTAGTTGTGTAACGTAGATCCAGTTTCTAAGTAATTCCATGGATGAAAGGAGTCCATCATCAGTAGCTCTCGTCTGTGGTGGTGGTAAAGGACCACAGCGGGTCTCAACTTTGCTCCGTGGCTCTGCTGCATTGCTTATGAAATGTTCCATTTGCTAATCCCTTGGAAAAATAAGCCTTTTGCGCAGCAGCAATTTAACAGCAGTTAACCAATAAAAGACTGTGTGTTTTTCTCTGCCTCGGACTATAATCTGCCTCGTGTAGGTTATCTATCCTGAAAGAATGGTGTCAGAACATTCCACGTTTGAGCAGAGAGAGGAAGATGACGGCTGTGTGTACGGCGCACTGGGCTAGAAAATGTGCAGTATTAAACTTTGAACTGCAGAACTCAGATACTGTGGTTCAACTATAAAGACAGGAAAATAACCGAGTCTGTGTTGAGGTATTTGAGCAGCGGGAGGTCATGTGAGACTCACTTTGTGGAATCGGCTCCTTTGAAGTACGCATTAACCGACTCTGTGAAGGCAACGGCAATGGGCAAAGCATCCTGGGATGCCAGGGTCACAGGGCTGGGACCGCGAGACGTACCTGAGAAAGAAAAAGGCACGATGTGAAGGGTCAGTGGACTCAGCTGCAGCTCAAAACAAGCAAAGTTAGAGACGGTTTTAACTGTTCAGAGACTGGGTTTAATCATTACTGCCTTTCATCAGCTCAGCCTTTTTAAACACTGCAAACATTGTTATTCAAACCAGAATTAGATATTTAGAGCAATCTTTATACCGACACCACCAAAAGCATCAATCTACTGAAAATAAACAAATCTTTCCTGTTAGGAGTCGAAGCAGACAAACAGGCTGCATATGCAGAAGAGCACACACAACAGGAAGCTGCAAAGCAACGTCTAGTCGTCCACTCGTTTGGTTTTTCACCACACTGTCGTTAGTTGTCTTTATTTGGCTCCTTTAGGGTGAGCTTCATACCTGCTGGTGCTTCATACAGCTTCTCAAAGGTGGGCAGCTTTGCTATGAACACGTCATCCTCTTTACGCCACATTAAAGGCGTAACGGGGAAAGAGGAAGACACACAAACCCAGAGAGCACAGTGAGAGGGGAGGTGATACTGGGCAGCACTGGAAACCAGTTTCTAAACGTGTGATGGCAAACGAGCCCCGAAAAGACCACAATCACATAAAGATGAACAGATTTATAAAATCATATTATAGGACTGCTCTAAAGTCTTGAGTGGCTTATTGTTGGTTAATCTTTTGTCAAAGCAGACAGACATGCTTGTTTTCTTTTAAAGCCTCTTGAGCTGTACTTCTTAAGCTTTTTGAATTATTGGATTTTTTAGGTTTCATTTTCAAAATTTCCATCAACCAACTCCTGGAGATCATTGGAACTTTGGGCACCCCTGTTCTAGATCAGGGGTGCCCACATTTTTCATCAGGGGACACAAATAGGTGATTTTTTTTTTTGCACTCCTCAAATTTGATCCAAAATAGTCTTATTAGTAAAAATCTGAAGATAAAAATGTTAAAAATAACCTACTGAAGAAGCAGAATTCATCATTCTAGAAATGCGAGTGTGGGCCGCACAAAATCATCCCAAAGGCCACAACTGGCCCCCTGGCCCCACTTTGGACATGCTTGATCTAGAAGCATGATGGCTGGATTGTTTTCTATTATTTAAGATGTTTTCACAAGTTTTGTATTAAGAGTGGACTGAGTGAAAAAACTGGATAAACCTTAAAACCACAAAGTTTGACGAAATTTAGATCTAAACCAGTTTAATAAACAACTGGAAGTCCAAAATATCCAGAATCACTCAAGACTTTTGCACAGTTCATTCTGAAATGAATGCATGGAGGAGCTTAAGGCATCACTGTGGAGGTGGAGGGAGTCTCTCAAAGAAGCATGTTCAGAGTGTGAGACTCACTCTGGCTTAGAAGGAAAGGAGGGTGGAAGGTGAAGAGCTCTGGCTCTAGGGAGCAAAAGTAGGAAGCAAAAGTGTGTTCAGGTCCTGCGTAGAGAGGAGTGAAGGAAAGAAGGAAGCAGGTGCAGAAACAGAGGTATGTTGGGGATTGAGGGAAAATAAGGTACAAATATTTATGAACAGGAAGAGTTCCTACCAACGGTGGGAGTGTTGCCGGCGCTGAGTGACGCATTTGAAGACAAAGAGGAAGAACTCTCGGCCCGGGCGAGTGGTGCAGTTGGAGGAGGGCTGGCGTTGGATGCTTTCTGTGGGCTGAATGGTCGTACCTGAGTCAGGGAATTCAAATATTAGTGTGTATGTAAACAAACACAAACCAGACCAATGTTAAGAAGATCAGACATTCGACTGTTATTTCAATGCAAAGTTCTTATTTATTGTATGTAGCCTAGAAATCTAGACAGACTGTAGCAGGAGCAAAATGCTCCATTAGAGCCTCAGCAGGCCCGACCAGTCTTGTGGCTAGCCAATCGCATTGCTCTATCGGTTTGGTGGGCAGGGTGATACTGCAGTGAACTTTATTAGGTACAACAGTTCAACTGCTTGTTTACACAAATATCTGGTCGGCCAATCACGCCAGCAACTCTGCACTGACGTCAAGTTGTGGTGAAGATGATTTGCTGAATTTCAAACCGAGCATCAGAAAGAAGGAGAAAGGAGACGTAAGCGATGCTGAACGTGGCCCGGTTGTTAGTGTCAGGCGGGCTGGTGGGCATGTTTCAGAATCTGGTGACCTACTGGGATTTCCACCCCCGATCATTTCCAGCAGTTGCGTGGATGAAAATGCCCTGTTGATGTCCGAGGTCATATGAGAACGGTCAGACTGGTTCAAGATGGAAAAAGGTCTGACAACATGACCTGAACCCTGAAGCAGACGGATCACAGCAGCAGAACACACCAGGTGTCACTCCTGTTGGCCGAGAACAGGAAATCGAGGCTACAACTCACACAGGATCGCCACAATGAGACAGGGGAGTTTGTCTGGTTTGATTCATCTTGATTGCAGCTGCAACATTCTTCTTGAGTTGATGATGAGTTTTGTAAATTGTCTGATGTATTTTATCCATTATATATTTGTATTTTACTCTGACACTGTTTTTAAATGCTGTCTTGGCCAGGACTCCCCCCTGGAAAATAGATTTTTAATCTAATTCATCTTTATTTCCTGGTAAAATAAAGGTTACAGATATTTAGATGATGGTCAACATTTGTTGTCAACACCAAGGAAGTTCAGGCTGGTAGTGGTAATGATGTGGGGGAGACTTCCTTGGGCCCACTTTGGCCCCTTAGTAGCAACTGAGCACCAATGACCTCCACACTCACCAGATCTCAATCCACCCAGAAACTTTGGCAAAGTGACTTACAAATGCACGGTTCATTATCAGTCTGGATGTGGTGGAGTAAACATCTTCTCTGACTGCAGCTCGGACCCTCCGCTCCAGCCACGGCAGCGTGAGGACAGACCGCTGTGAGGAGCACACAGCACTCTCAGTGAGAGAGTAGGAAGCACTGTGCTTCATATCAGAGTCTCCAAAAGCAACACTGCTCACGGCCGCCTTTGTTTACTAACTTAAGGAAAACACCACGGACTTTTCTGCGCGTCTTTTGCCCCGCCCACGTGCTCAGAGACATCAGCGTTCCTGAGAAGGATATGTGACCAGAACCTGGCTGTGCGGGGGTGGGCCGACGCTGTGAAGGTAACATAAGTGACTTCAGACCCTCAAAGCAGATGGCAATCCAAAGCGGCAAAAGTATTCTTAATGTTTCTCGGTGTAAATAAGAACGAACTGTGGGATTCAGGGAAAGGCAAATAAATAACAAAAGACGTTTGGGAAGACTTAAGATATTCACAAGATCTAGAATCAAATCTCTAAACTGGGTTTAGTTGTGAAACACTTTACTCACAATTTCATTGATCCCTGTGAGTTTTCCAGTGGGAATTTTGGGCCTTGAGGAGGGCCGTGGTGGAGGAACAAGGGCTCCGGCTGCCAGGGGGGTCGTGGGTCGGTTCGGTGTCGGCACTAGACAGAGAAACACAATTGGGCCCTGCTGGTTACCAACGGTGGAATACCATAGAAATTAGGTACAAACCAGTGTATTTTATAAATCGTTCAGTTGGACGAAGAATTTTCATGCATCATTTCAACACATCAACACAATAACAGAGGCAAAAGTAAAACGCGTTCCAAATGATATTTTTAAAGCCACGCAAAGAAAAATAAACACGTAAATATAAACAAGCATTAGTAAAATCAAACAACATAAAAGCAATCATCAACATCAAGCATTAAAGCATCCAAACTCAAATGAACAGAACTTCAAACTTCGAGCATAGCACGCGTCTCTGGAGCCAGAATCATTGTTACCAGTAAACATTTTGCTCGATGGAGCTGCAGCCTTATCAGTGAAGACATCAGTGAAACCGAGGCCGCTGTCCTCTCTGCAGCTCGCCGCTCTGCCGTAGACGTCCGCAGAGTCATCCGACAGGAAGCGGCTCGACCTGCTGACGCCTGCCTGCACCCTCTGGAGCTCCAACACGGATGAACCCGAGCCACGACGGCAGGGCGGGGCGAAGTTATCGCCGAAAGCAATCCACTGGCTCTGTGACCAGGAGACGCCCTCCACGCTCTTCGGAGGGCCGGCAGCGGCCGTGCTTTGGACGGGGTCGACTGGCTCGGTGGGCTGGGTGATGGGGGCGCTCTGGGCCCTTGCCATAGCAGGCTTGAGAGGTTGGAGCGGGTTTTCGGGTGAATCCCACGGAGAGGATGTGGACGAGGAGAAAGAGGAGACGTCTCTGGATTGCTGGCGTTCTGCCGAAGGAGCACAGCGGCTGTTTTGGGGCGCCAAGTCGACTGAAGGAGGCAGCGTGATTAACGGAGACGATCAAAATAAAGAAATACACAACAGGATAGAGATTTAGCAACAAGTCTGCAATTCCACAATCAAGACTGCTTCTGACATTTATGATTTAGAGGAATAATGATTTTAATACATATTTTTGACCAATGTTATAATTTTATTAGGATATCATAAAAGAAGTTTCTGATTTTTTTAATGATGGATTAGAACATAAAGGATTAAGATGAGGCGGCAATCAATATGACTCATAATAGTTAAAAAAAACAATAAAATTACAAAATAAAATGAAGACTTAATAAAAATGTTAACGTCGTTTTAGATGACTGCACAAATCTCAAATCTAACATGTTTCTGTAAACCTGGTCGAGTTTTTTTTTCTTTAGTGTTCATTCAGCCTTTGGTTTAGTGACGTTCTTCTAGTGTTTTGGTTGTTATGTTATTGTTTATAGATGTCATCTGCTGGGCCATAAATTAAGGCTAAACTACATTTAACACATATCATTAACATACAGGTGCATGATGCTGGCTGTATTTTTACATATGCATGATTTTGATAATTAAAGTGTGAATTACAAAGGAAACATTAGTCAAGTATAAACCAGAGGAAACCCTGGTTGTTCCATATTTAAACTCCTTTCTGGAAACGGGGGCACACACGTCGTTTTACCTGGTGCCTCTGGCAGAAAGACGTCAGAGTCACTCGTCAGAAAAGATGGAGATGGAGGGATTGAAAGGACAGAAGCTAGGTCTGATGAGAAGGTGAAAAGATAAGAAAACCAAAAATATCAAGTGATTAAAACTCAAAAGTGGTGCAGGAATAAATAATTAACAAAAAACTGGAAATGTACAATGAAAATTAATGAAATCAACATCAACAATGTAATTTAAATGAAAGGAACATATTTGATAACGTGTTTGTTTACCTCCAAAACAAACATCTGTAGGATTTGATTTGTGAACGTAAAGATATTAACACAACAGTTCTTTAGCAGGCTGGAAACTTCTCACCGCCGTATCCAAACCGGGGCACTTGATGCTCTTTTGACTTTTAAGCTGAGACCTTTGACAGTAACAAGACATTGTTTGACAACATGGGCTTTATAGACGACCCCTTGACCTCAGCTAGGTGCCAATTAACTGTGGATTATGTTTAACCTGAGTAATGGGTCAGTGCTAATGTCACTCTGCTTAAACTCTGGGGTTGTGCATGAAAACACATTTAATGCCATAAGTATCAAAAACACATGCTTAAGGGAATTCAACGCTGATGCTGCAGGAACATTAACATGAACCTAAAAGTAAACAAGCACAGATAAATAATTTGATACATGTGTCTAAAAACCTATATGAACAATTTAAAAACAACAGGAAACTGCATGATACCTGAGGATTAACCACAAGAAAATGAATAAAATGCAAACAGGAACAAAAAAAGCGTTCAGATTTAAACATTTGATTAATTTCAGCACTTACAACCACAGACATAAATACGTAGAAGCCCCATTTGGTGCTGGAGAGCGTAACGGCGTCCCCGCCATATTGGATGGGTCCCTCACTCTCCAAACCCAACTTGAGTCAATGCAGAGTGGGCAACTATGCCCGTTTTTTTGTGCAGCCTACGGTTGCGATAACCGGTATACTATTAAAAACAGATCATGTGGAATTACTTTTCTAGCCTAGTTGATGGAATTTTATATTTTAATTTTGTTTAATTATATTTTAATTATCATGCCATACCACATGTCTGATTTTGTGAAAAATCATAATAAAATGTATTTTTTAGCTGGGTAAGCACCCTTATCAGTAAAAATAAATGCACAGGGGGCAAATGGAGACCCATCCAAGATGGCGGCCAGCCACTACGGCAGCTCCAATAGGCAGCGCCAGTCCACGGGGCGTCTATGTCTGTGACTAAAACGCTGATTTTGCAGAATTTTCCTCTAACATGAAGCTGATGCAGTTTTGTTGTTTTTAGTAAGAAACCAGAAATGCTGTTTAAATTAAAACCTTCAGCGTTCCGTACAGATAATTTGAGATTTAAACTGGTTAAAAAAATATCACAACTCAAGCTAAATAACATGGTGAACATTTGGTCGAGGGGTTCTGTATAAAAGAGATAACTGTTTGAGGGAAAACATCTCCACCGATGTTTTAGACTCCGAGTTTACCTGCTGCTGACGACACGGAGGAGGAGGATCCGACGGGCAAAGCCGGGCTCAACGGATCCAGAGACAGGAGATCGTTGTTCGTCAGTCTGCCAGAATTGTGACAGAAACTAACTTTAATGACTCAAACGAACCAAATGGACAATTCAAAGCTCACAAATCCTCGAGTCAAGGAGAAAACCATGTATTTGGACCAACAATGGTTATAAAGAAGGAAAAAAGATTTGGGACTCACTCGTACGGCGCTCTAGATTTTGTTAGTTCATCGTCTGCAGTGAGAAAAACAATCAGGATTATATTCACAACAGCACAGAAAACATAAATACATGGGGGAAAATTACATTTAGCCCAACCAAAAACTAATTTTTCCAAGCATTAATTGATTAAACATATTTTAAAATAACTGATGTAAAGCACACCTTAAACCGTAGAAAAGGAGGATTATATGAGTGAAATAATCATCATCTGTCACTGACAAAGATACAGCACAAGTCACATGTTTGGACACACCAGGTCAAACAGCAGGTGGACTGGGTCTTGGATCAAAGATATAAAGAATGGAGAACGGTCTATTTCTGTTGTACCAGAGTGAAGGCATCCAGTCTGCACACTCATCAAATAACCAATTATAACTAAATGTGTTAGAAGAAATATGAGTGATGCACCAAAGCTTTGGTAAGTGAGCAGAATCAGCTAATCTGAAACTAAAAATCAACAGGAAAAATAAAGTTCTGACGTCTTTTCTCAGTCCATGAACATCTCTGATTTATGATGGCAAAAACAAATTCTCCACATGGACGTTTTTACTCTCAGATCACGGTTTTTAAGAACCAGCAGATGCAAAATAAAGTAAAATAAATAAATAAAGCAGGTTTTCTGTCACTTATTGTTCTTAGAGGTGAATCAGAATCGGCCCAAAATCAGCATCAGGTAACGGAGTCAGAATTGATGCATCGATGATGACGCGAACATATTTATGCATTTGATTAAATGGAGGAGGTGGAAATTAAATCTAACTTAGCCACCAGTTCTCATCTTCTGATGTCCATTTTACCATAAACAGCCTATGGTCCAAAGCATTAACTGGTGCTGGATCTCTACAGTAGCTAAAATAAAAGAGTCCTTGGTAAAAAGAAACCTGTTATAACGTTCAACATCTCTGTTAGATTAGAAAGTCAGAACAGCTGATTTCCTGATGCGACAGAAGCATTTTAAACCAGGGACGGTTATTTATTTTGTACGTTTGTAACGTGTTACCTTACAGGTTTCTAATCCACCTAAAGCAACACTTTCCCAGCCGAGGTGAGGGGAGGACACAGCTGTGATCCATAAAGGTGAGTAAACTCTGCTGTAGGTCAGTGGTGTTAGGTGGAGGTGGCTGAAGCAGATTAACGTAATGAAGACGTCATACTCACCAGAACCCTGAGATTTTAATGTAGATGCTCCTGTGATCCCTACGTGTGTGTACAGTATACATCTATTATTGACGGCAATAGACCACATCAACCTGTGTAATATTATAAAGATCTGGTGTAAACATGGCTGCTTTATGATAGATACATATTTTTGTATTGTTTATATTTATTTTATCATCATTTCCTGTTGTTGAAATGGTTTATTTTCACTTTTCTGTGATGCACCACAGCTGGAAACTTTCCTGAGGGATTAATAAAGTTCATCTGACTCTATTAATGCACTGATTTATGTAGCTGATCTTTCACTACTACAGTTAATAACAGAACATGTTTAGGATCACGCAGAAGAAATCAGCACCTGAGGGGTTTTAGTGTCAGAAAGAAAATAAAGTTACCATCAGAATGAAGTTTAAATTACTTTAATAACATCAAGATGACTAATAAATGCTAACTTCAATAATAAAGTCAAAATGACCTAAATAAAAGTCTGGAGTTGTATATAATCTGTGACTGTGATTTAGGCTGCAGTGGGACTTTCACAAGAAGAAGACATTTTTAAGCTTCAGATATTTTGTGAGTTTATATTTAGATACTTCATCTAATGAAATATTGAAGGATCAGTTACATTAAATTGTAACTCAACGTCTGGAAAAAATGTGGATTTAATTTGAAAGAAAACATTAATGTCAAAACTGCTTTTATAGGTTTTCAACAGCCAAATAGTAAAAAATACATATTTATGTTGTGATTAATTACATTGCCACATATGTTGGTGTCTTGTTGTATTTAACCAGTTCAGAACAGGAGATTGTGTCTGAGAATGTAGCTCCACAGGACAGAAGGCATTTAAAGCCGTTTGGCTTCACCGTGACGTCTGAAGTGCATTAGCTAATATTTTACTCTGGCTGACTCACCCCAGCATTCATAAAACTATGATTACCAGAGTCAAAACCCAACTCGTCATGATAGGTTTTTATTCCTCTAGATGGACTCCAGGTTTGAATTTGTCCCTTTTTAGAGCTTTTTTAAATCGTCTTTTTCCTTTTGGTAACGACTGCAGAGATCTGAGCCAAAATACCTGCTTGTGGCTGGATTCACTCCTCCTGTGCCCAAATCAGTCGTCTGGAACTGATCTTTTTTTCTGTAGCGCATGCATGCCACCCACTTACCGACTCAATCTGGAAAGTTTTGTTTAACTCGGCGGTCTTTTAATTCCTTAAATCCTTAATTCATAGTAAATGGGTTTCATCAGAGAGAACTCTCACACATTAGTCATGGAAAATGAGAACAGTTCAACCTTTCCTTCTGAATAAAGACACGCTGAAGCGTGCTGCGACGGGACAGAGACGTAGATACTCAAACGCTGTGGTGCAGCTGTTCCTTATTCTTCTTTTAAAACAAGTTTTTAGATAATTATAACAAAAAATACATTTTCAGTCTGTGAAAAAGGGAAAAGAACATTTCTGACTTGTCAAAACACAACAAACTCCAAAAGAAAAGTCTTTTCTGTACTATATGTTGTTTTTGGCTGAGTTTCTGTGTTTTCCTTTTCAAAAACAATTTCTTCAAGAAAAACAAAAACTTGAGCCAAAAAACACAAAAAATACTCACTGGACGTGTTCCTCCGCATCTGTCCCTGAAGAAAAGAGCAGAAAAATAAAATAAAGACATTAATTACTTACAGGAACACAAACTGGGCGTTAATTCTGATATTTGTTTACTTCAACAAAAAAAAGAGAAATTATATAATTAATTTTTTTTTTTTGCAAGGTGAAAGCAAAATTTTAAGGATCAAAAATTTTAAACAATCTATCGTTTAAATTTTAATCCTCAAACCAGTGTTTAAAAATCTGTACTAAATGTATTTAGGTGCTGATTTATTCCCAGCAGCAGGCAGAAGTTTCCACTTCAGCGTTGAAGCCATTAAATCACAGGACGACTCTGGACTCACACACATACCAGACGCTAAACTTAGGGTGAAAAATTCAGCAGCACAAAACAGTTTATCTAAGGCCGTCCAACCACCGGTCAGGGACAACGAGGAGCGTGCCCCCGACACTTCACCCACTTCCTCCACCGAGGTCTTTTTTATTTTCCTCCAACATAAATCTGCCACGTCCCGCCGTCAAACACGAGATACGAGAGATACGCCCTCGAGGGCCAAAGTAAGAGCATCAGTTTCAATAAAAAACCCATTTCTTACAAAAAGAAAGGTTAGGAGGGGTGTCGGGGGAGGAGGGGGGAGAAAAAGAAACAAAAATGGGTTTAAGGAACACAGCAAAACGTTTAACCACCGTAGAGCTGCAAGGCTGGGGTTTAGTCCCACAGGCGCTAAGCGGCAAATGGGTTCAATTACGGCCCTCGCTGGCCACACACACACACACACACACACACACACGACTTCCACTGCTTTTTCAATAAAGGGAACACCATGGAGGTAGAAGTGAACAGGAGAAGAAATGAAAAAGACAGAAAAATGAGCAGTAAGGACGGGGTGGGGGGGCACCGTTCAGTAATTCACTCCAGATGAAGCGACGGCGCTCGCCACCTCGGATGAACGTTTCAACTTTAATTTCAAACTTCTCGGCTAGAAAAAAGGAGCAAAAAATGAGGAAATGTGAGCTAATGCTGGCCTAGAGCTGCAGCTTTAACTTCAACGAGGAAAGAGTTCAAAATATATCCTCAACTTTTTAGGCTACGTTAGAAAATCATCAATAAACTAAATATAAATTCATCCTAAATATTAGTTCCTCCTGGGGAAGAAAAACAGCAAATATTATGGAAAACACAGACTGAAAAGACGAAGGTTCAAATAAAAACCTAAAAATTAAAGTAAACAGAGAAACAAAGGGGAAGGCTGGTGGTCGAAGCAGAGGAAGTGTTTCGTTTAGCGGCGGCTGAGTCCCACACCAAGCTCTCAGTGACAGCATCAACAGCTAAAACACACACACACACACACACACACGCACACGCACACACACACACACTCACACACACACACACACACACGCAGGGTGCTGAAGCAGTCGTGGTTTAAACTTTAATGGCTGCAGCTATTTTTGTAGAGATTCAGAGACGATGGAGGGGGAGACAACGTGGGGGGGTGCTGTGAGTAAATGTGTGTCTGTGGTAAAAACAAGCATCCGTCTCAGAATAAAAAATGGATCCTAAAGTGGTTTGTTAAAAACAAAACAAGAACCAGGAACTAACGAGGATTAGAAACCTGAAAATATTCCTGTTTTATTTAAAAGAGCTACTGATAGTTAAGGTGGATCTATAGATTTAAGGTGTCCTCTCGTTGCCCTCTAGTGTTGAAGAGGCAGAGCAGAACATCAACCGGCTGCTTCTACATCCGTGGATAGGTGGTGTTTCCATACCGAGGTGGAAGGTGACAGGATGATGTTTCCGATGGACGCCTTGAGCTCGTCGATGTTGGCTCGGTTCTGATGCGTGCCGTTGTTCGGCTGAACGGGTTTGATCTGCACGTGGAACTTCTTGGGCTCTTCCTCGTCCTCCGAGTCGCTGGACGAGTAGAAGGAATTGTCTTTGGCATGTGAGAACGGTCACGTTAAGGAAAAGGAGGGACAAAATAAAGAGAAGAAGAGAAGTGAGCAGCGTCCAAACGGAGCGGGGAAAAGGATATCGTTTTCGTTTGCTTCTGGTCTGATGCAGAAGCCCTCTGCATCCACGCGAGGCACATTCTGCAAAAACACAAATATGTCAGTAAAAAAAGTATATAAATGATTTTACAAATCTGCACAACTAAATTATATTTTAATAATTCAGGAAACACATTTAAGTTAAATTACACTTGATTTTATTTTTATCCGTCAACCTCGGCCTTCATGTCCAGGAGAATGGGACTAACACTGATAACATGGAGGGGATCCCTCCTGAGTCAGTGAGAGGAAAATTTAAATAAAACAGAATCACAAGCTGGTGACTCAGAACCTGTGCTGAAACAGTCCTTTACTGAGGAATTTTCACAATGTTAGAACATGTTTAAAGACATTCTCCATCACTTCTTTAACACAGGATGTTACGTAGAGATGTGTTACTCATTAAAACCGTGTTCTCACATTTAGCCCCTGCTAAAATCTAAAATATGTTTACATTTTATAAATCAATGACTCCGTTTTATGGATTTGAAAGCTTTTTGATCAGATTTTCCTTTAATAGTGATTTTCCCTGCTGCAGACCAAGATGTCTCTTTTAGTCACTAAAGATAAAAACAGGAGTTTAACCCTTAAGAACCCCATGTTAAATTCTATTCATACGTATATCAAAAGTTATTTTACTTTTTAAATTTCTTTTGTTTTTTCTACATTTTGATGCATTTATTCCAATCTGTTTCTATTTCAAATGGGTTTAAAGAGCATTACAGAGAAAAGGAAGAGAAGCAGCAGAACAGTAATCTACACGACACCCTCTGCTGAAGGAATACGTCTTCCCGATCCAACTGTGTGGGAATTCCTCAGTAAAGTTCCAGATTCTGCTTTAGACTCATAGACTCCTGCATGTGTTGAGCCTGATGGATAATATAAATTCATCAACACAGAACACAAAATAAGGAAGAAAATCATTGAATAACTATTTTTTGTATAATTATTTTAAGTAACATTTTTATAACATATGTACTAAACTATTGAGGCAAATTAAACTAACACTATCAACTAACACTTGTTTATTCTCCTTACACTAATCTTCCTGCTTCTGTAAAAACCTTTTCATTCCAAATGACGAGTTTTAACATATTTCTGACCTAAATTTGTTATAATCTCCTGGAGACTAAGTCATTAATCCTGAATTAAACCTTAAATTGCTAAATCACAATGTTTCTAATCTATTTATGGGATTTAAAAAAAAAAACTGACGACAACTTCATGGTTTTTCTACTGAAAATCCTTTAGGCAAACGGAAATATATACTAAAAATTAAATATACAGAAATACTTGTACTTTTGCAGTAACAAAAAGTATTTTTCTACTTTATCCTGCATGAAAGTGTTATGAGTATTTAGTAGAAGTGAGTGTGTTGTGAGGTGTAGGGTTATTAGCTCGCTTACAGCATTCTGGATGTCTATAGAGCCATAATATCCTGGGGGAGCACCGTTGGCAGTGTTCTACAAGCACACAGAGAAACGAATGAATGAATGGATGGATGGATGGATGGATGGATGGATGGATGGATGGATGGATGGATGGATGGATGGATGGATGGATGGATGGATGGATGGATGGATGGATGGATGGATGGATGGATGGATGGATGGAACAAACAAGAGGAAACACGAGAGGTAAAATCTGAGCAGGGGTCTGGTTCACCTCCTGCTGTCTGACATCCAGATAACAGAGTGAGCTGACGTGAAACAGAAAGTAAAGAGCAGGAGGAGCTTTTACTCACAGCTTCAACCTCGGTGGACTCCCTGAAAGACAAGACAACCGCGTAGACATGAGAAGTCGTCACATAAGCCAATCCACTAAATGAAATAACCTGAACGTGCTCGGGGATCCTCACTCACGTGGAGTCTGTGTCTTTATCTTTCCTACGGCCTGGGATGCCAAACGGTTTTCTCTTTCTGGGTTTGGCACCTTAAAGCAAACAAAAGAAAACTTTTCAAACATCAGAGTCTAAAAAGTACAATAAAACAGCTAAATCTGCTCTCATTCATTAACTGTGTGGCTTTTATTTAGTAAAATGCCCCTAAAACTATATTTTTAAAGGGATTTTTTCATCATTTAGTGTGTTTGTGTAAAATGATTATATTTACTTTTAAAACCCCTCATAAAAAGCTTCGTAAATGATCTCCTTTAGGAGCAACAATCTTTATGTTCTTCAGAGTGCACTGCAGTCTCCTAATGTCCTACATTTCCCAGCAGGAGGCATCATCTTATAAACCTTTATGCTGCCATCGTGCTGTCGTTACGAGGATATTACTGTGAGAAGTAATAAAAACATCCTGGAGGACCTGACCCATGGATGTACTCTAGCTGGTTTTGAAAATGACACAAACTTATATTTGTTACAAACAGACTGAAAAACAAACTGTGACACTCAATATTTGGGTGATTCTCAAAACTTGAAAGCACAAATATGGAGTTTTTCCTCAGAGGGCACCATCTAGAGGTGGAAAATATATCGCGCCTTAAAGATACAATCCAAAGTTTTCCCCTTTCAGGATTTGTGTATGATTTTAGAAATCTGTAAAAGTGATAATCGTACATCTACTGTGATGTAATGTATTTTGTATTTTTTTTTTTTTTGCTAAGCCATCCCATAGAGCCCTGTGCGATTTGAATTGACCGCCGTTTAGCATTAGCCAATAGCATTAGATATCCGCTTACGTACAGATGTCAAACACAGAACGTGTACAAGTGTTTGAGAACACACCTAGACTGATGCAAACTTGGTGACATTTCCCGTGAACAAGTAAGACTATAAAAAAAATTATATATATTTATATATGAACAACAAAACATTAGATTATTAATTGTAAAACAATGTGTTTTAGCTCTGTTGGGTGACTAGAGGTGCGCGTTCACGGACGAAAGCGTTGCTTTGGGCCATAAAAACGGAAGTAAAAACAACAGCTTAAGGTGTGATACACTTGTCAGCCACTAGATGGTGCAATCAAATAAAAATACTCTAATTTTCAGCTTTAGGCCCCTCTCACCACTACCAGGAATACAGTGGAAGGCAACATCTGTCGTTTATTCATTTATATATATATATATATATATATATATATATATATATATATACTGCTCACAAAAATTAAAGGAACACTTAAAGAAACACATTAGATACATCAGATCTCAATATGAAGTTGGATATCTATACAAATAACAACAGGGCAATGTCTTAGGAACAAAAGGATGCCAAGTATTTTAATGGAAATAAAAGTTTTCAGCCTACAGAGGGCTCAATTGTGTAGACACCCTAAAATCAGAGTGAAATGAAGATGTGGCAGGCTAGTCCATTATTTCAAAAACTTAATTTCTGCAACTCAAAATGCTTTTCAGTATCTTGTGTGGCCCCCACGAGCTTGTGTGCATGCTTGACAACGTCGGGGCATGCTCCTAATGAGACAACGGATGGTGTCTTGCGGCATTTCCTCCCAGATCTGTGTGAGGGCATCCCTGAGCTCTTGTACAGTCTGAGGAGCAACCTGGCGCCGCCTAATGGACCGAAACATAATGTCCCACAGATGTTCTATTGGGTTTAAGTCAGGGAATCGTGAAGGCCATTCAATTGTTTCAATTCCTTCATCCTCCAGGTACTGCCTGCATACTCTTGCCACATGAGGCCGGGCATTGTCGTGCATTAGGAGAAAACCAGGACCTACTGCATCAGCGTAGGGTCTGACAAAGGGTTCAAGGATTTCATCTGGATACCTTATGGCAGTCAGAGCACCATTTCCTAGGCAGTAGAGGTCTGTGCGTCCCTCCATGGATATGCCTCCCCAGACCATCACTAGCTACGTTTACATGGACACAAGTAATCGGATTGAACGCCCTATCGGATCAAAAATGCGTCATGTAAACATGTCAATCGGAATATTCTGATCCGATTCGGCCTGATCCGAATGAAATTTCATTCCGATTGAGAGAGGTGGTTTTGTCCGATCGTCAATCCGATTGGCGTCCATGTACACAGCCATTCGGATCGTTGGGGTAAAATAATGCCCACTGCGCATGTGTGCAACTTCAGCGTGCCCTCTTTCCGCCTCTGCGCATGCTCAGGACAGATCGAAAACATGGCGGGCGGTGAACAGAAGTGGTCTGTTGCCGACGCTATTTTTTACTGGAAATACTACGGGAGCTCAATATTGCTGAACGTCTCGATGGCCGAACGGCTAAAAATGCCGAGTTATACACTCAAGTGCAACTAAAGTGCATCTAAAGATGCAGGAAGCGGGAATTCACCGAAGCTAGAGAATAAGCAAATAAAATGCAAGGGGAAAGACGTGCGGACAAGATGGCGTTTGTTTACAATTTCTCTTCCGGGAAAGACAAGTCTGCGCATGCGCAAGCTATGGTGCGGGCATCGCGGCGTGATCGGATCATTCCAGTTAGTGTCCATGTAAACAGAGGTTTGGGAATTCTGATCAACCAAGATTTTAATCGGATTGGGGAAATTTGGCGCATGTAAACGTAGCTACTGACCCACCACCAAACCTGTCATGTTGAACGACGTTGCAGGCAGCATAACGTTCTCCTTGTCTTCTCCAGACTCTTTCACGTCTATCACAGGTGCTCAGGGTGAACCTGCTCTC
>SSNS01000058.1:1914185-1983655 GCA_006937985.1 Aphyosemion australe | reverse complement strand
ACACCAGTGGCCCTCTGGAGGTCATTCTGTAGGGCACGAGCAGTGCTCAGCCTGTTCCGCCTTGCACAAAGGAGCAGGTATCGGTCCTGCTGATGGGTTGTGGACCTTCTACAGCCCTGTCCAGCTCTCCGAGAATAACCGCCAGTCTCCTGAAATCTCCTCCATGTTCTGGAGATTGTGCTGGGAGACACATTAAACCTTCTTGCTGCAGCACGTGTGGATGTGCCATCCTGGAGAAGTTGGACAACCTGTGCAACTTCTGTAGGATTAAGGAATCGCCTCATGCTGCCAGTAGAGATAATTACTCAAGCCAAAACTAGCACGAGTGGAAAACCAGCCAAAAAAGATCAAGAGGGAGAAACTTGAATTGACCTCCACATGTTAAACCAGTCCTGTTTTGAGGGTTTTGTAATTGTTGCCACTTTAGTGCACCTGTCGTTAAGTCCATGAACACCAATACAGCTGAAAGTGATTAACAATGCCCTCAGCTGCTTAATCAACCAGAAAATTATCAGACAGGTTTCATTCATTTCATGCCAGGCCCAATAAAAAAAGTGTTCCTTTAATTTTTGTGAGCAGTGTATATATATATATATATATATTTTTTAAAGATTTATTTGTTTATAAGTAATTTCACCAACTCTGCATCTATTTAGTTACTTTTGATAAAGTGATTGACATCTGTACGTAAGCGGACGTCTAACGCTACTGGCTAACGCTACTGGCTAACGCTACTGGCTAACGCTGAAGGCACTCAATTCAAACTGCATGTGGCTCTATGGTACAAAGGACAGACTTTGGAAAAAAACCTGACATGTTGCCTACATTATATCACAGTACAGGGTAAAACTTTCACTTTTACAGATTCCGAAAAAAATCATGCATAATTCCTGAAATGGGGGGAAACTCCGGGTTGCTGCTTCAACTCTATTTCTACAAACAGAAGGCGTTCAGGAAGCTGTCTAGAACAGGTCTGATAATAATATTTATGACACAGAAACACAATTCAAAATGGCTGCAATACCCCTTTTAACATTGCATAAAGACATACCTTCTGTTGCAATGGCTGTGTTGCACTCCTCAAACTCAATGGGACCTAATAAGACAAAAAAAAACATTTAGGTTCATGGAAAGGGTCAAAGACCCACGACTTTGACAGATTTGAATGTGCATCACGCAACATTCAGACAGTCCAAACACACAACATGCAGCGTGGCGTGCCGAGCAGGATGTGTACACAAACAGGGCTCGGCTGATCCCACAGGGCAGACAGGGTCAATAGCAGGAGTCAACTGTGTGTCTGGTGGCCCTCACAGAGACGTGACACTCCCTCCTGGTGAGACAAAACACTACACAACACTCCCCATAGATGCACACAACTGTATTACATTACCAAAATCTCAGTAGTGGATTTGATATTGTGATGTGACATCTGTACTAAATGGTGCACACATAAAGCTAATAACCCAACTATAACAGCTATGATTACATGCACACTGACAAATCTGCTCCTTTGGCTTAAAAACAACAAAAAAAGAACCCTCTTTGCACCTCTAAACACTGTGTAAACAAACATAATCACAGCCACACTAGGAACGTATCATTTATTCCAGCTAACGGCCACGATATCCCTTGAAGCGCAACCAGTCATGAACTGATGTCAGCAAATACAAACAGAAATAATATTTGTTTTGCTTATTCAAATGCATTAATCACACGATGAGAAAACTGCCAACAAAAACTTGGTCTCCACTTGATTTGCTGCTCATCAATTATGCCAGTTTACCCCCAAGATGCTGCTCTTCCACTGTCATGCTTCACATGTCACATCGGAGACATTTACTGAGGATTTCCAAAGGGTGGAGGCACAAAAAGCACACAGAGAACAGCGTGCAACGTGGGTTCATATCAGTCAGGATTTGTCTTCTTTCTGTCTTTACTAATGTTAAAGTTAAATAGATAAATGATGAAAAAACTGCAGAGCTTGTTTTTGCTATCAAATCAGATACTGGAGGCTTTTTAACGGAGACGCTAAACAGGAAGACGAGCAGGAGAGTGACACAGAAGATGGGGGGCAGGACCCTCTGGCAGTATTCCTGCTACACTAACATGACTTGACCTAAAAACAACAAAGCTAATGATATTTTAACTCAAAAATGCACACAGCATCAGCAGCGGCCCGATGTGCTCTCCCCAGAGCACGTCGGTCGTGAGCAGAATTGACGCATTGTCTGGCGTGTGCAGCGCTGAGTGAAGCGCAGGGGAGCGGCGAGTCACGAGAGGCATGCATCACGCCAAGTAAAGTGGACGAAGTACACAAATGACCCGTCTATTCTGCTGCACAATACCACCACATCCTCACAACAGAGCGCTCATTCAGCAGCACCCCTCTCAGGTGCTGCTTGGATATAAAACACGTACTTGGTTACGTGTTTTTTCTACTTCATCTATTCCTGCATGAGTTGCAGGTGCAGTCAAACAGAGGGATCAGAAAAAAAGAGAAAGATCCCAGAAGTGGAGGAACAACTGGAGAATTTACATAAAGACTCTGTTTGCCGCCAGCATCCTGTGATTGTATCTGACAATATTTATGCACACCAACTGCAAAAAATGTCCAAACAGCACGCATGAATATTACCAAAACCTGGACCGACATTAGGAACTGTTTAAACATCTTCCAAACAGACAGACGACGGTGTTTATACGGGGGAGGATGGTTCTTTTCTTTCTACTCTCTGTGAGGGAAGCACGCGGTCACGCATGAGCGCAAAATGCTTTTTTTTTAAAATTGCATATGCTTCACATGGCACTGGGAGTGGGGGGGGGGGTTGCGTGTCTGGCCCACTGCCAGTTGACAGCTCAGCTGGATATCGTTGAACAGTCCGACCCCCCCACCCCCACCTCGCAGCGTGGCACCCTGGGATTGTTTCCGCAATAGAAAGTTTTCTCTCTCTCTGTTTTTCTCTCTCTCTCTCTCTCTCTCTCTCTCTCATATCAGGGGAACGAGGGGTTATTTTTCTGACAGCGCCGGAGCTGCTGTGCAAACCCTAATGAACAGCTTGATACGAAGAGGAATTTTTTTTTCAACCTCAATTAATTCTGCTGTCCAAACAAATGAAGGCCACCACTTGCTGGACGGAGCGTTTGGACACAGGGGTCGCCGTCTGTGTACACACAAGCGCAGCAGAGGTGAACCCTCTGTGCCCGCCAACTGACGTAACGTAGTACAAGCACGGGGACCCGAGAGGTCATGTTTACGACAGGGCCCGCTGGTCACACGCACATCCGACTGGTATTAGCCCAGGAGCGCTGAATAAAGAGCTTTAGCAAAAGTAAGTGATAACTAACTGATGTGGGGTTGGAGTGCTCCCTTGATTATTGTGGCATGACAAAGTTTACACAAGAGTCATTGTTGAGCTGTGACCCCCTCAGAAAGTTGGTTATGCCTGCTTAGTCTGCAAGAACAGCAAAGCCCTCCCCGTGTGTCACATGCTTATGGAATGCCAAGCCGGCCTAAATTTACAGCAGCTTACTATGATTGCCTCTGATGGCCCACCCTTACTTATAACTGCCCCTCTTTGTACCCCCCCACCCCCACCCCCCCAGCTCTCTCTATAAAAGGCAAGAACATTCGGAAAGCCAAAGTCAAGCCTTGTTGACACAAACACGCCTCTGGCTGCTTACCTGGCCTCTCCGTGCCCGTTCCTTTGCTCTCGGCCAATTTCTGTATTAAACTCTCCAGCGACGTGTTCTCGATGTTTCTCACAAACTCGCTGTGGACCTTCAGGGTAAAAGAAAGATGAGGAACAAGGACGTTATAACTCTAAACACCACATCTGTCGACTTGACTGATTCACACATTCAGCAGATCTGTTCTTCTTATAATAAAACTCGACATTTAATTGTTAGAAAGCTTAATTCCTTCTAAGGTTATCACACAATAAGCTGTATAGCTAAGACTTTTTCAACTAGAGCTAAAGCAGATTAAAATGCTTTCTTTCCATGAAAATGTAACGATGGATGAGAATAACACCTGCTGTTGTTTGAAGAACTAAAGACACAATAGGTACAATATGCATGCAATACTGTAATTTATCACTGCATTATAAATATTCACAATTATCAAAGGGAGCCATAATGTAAAGAGTAAAACATGAAACTATTATTTATTTTCAACAGTAGGACCACGCTTTTATTTAGCATTTTTAAACATATAAACAATCATTGAGGCATTAAATAAAACTATATGGAACCACTTTTCAATAAAACTCCGTTTGATAGTTGTAGATATTTATAATAGAGTGATAAAGTATAATATCATATGCTAAAATGTTATTTTTAATCATCCTGTTTGTGTTTAAGGTATTAACTTTGAAATGTTCAATATAGCAACTCTAGATGAGGGTGAACAGATTTGTCTCTTTCTCACCCTTAATTAATGCATAATAAACATGTATTAAAGGGAGACTATGGTAAATGGTTAATGGCCTGTATTTGTATAGCGCCTTCTTAGGGTTCTACAACCCCCCAAGGCGCTTCACAACACAATTAGTCATCCACACATTCACACGCTGGTGGGGATGAGCTACATGGTAGCTACAGCTATCCTGGGGCACGCTGACAGAGGCGAGGCTGCCGAGCACTGGCGCCACCGGTCCCGCCGACCACCACCAGCAGGGAAGGCAGGTTAAGTGTCTTGCCCAAGGACACAACGACAGTGACAGACTGAGCGACAGACTGAGCGGGACACAAACTTGCGACCTTCCGATTGCAATTCCGGCCACTTAACTCCTCTGCCACTATCGCCCTATCACTAGGCAGACTAGGCAGTTTTGGCTTGCTTTTAGCACCCCCTAGTGTCCGTTTTGTAGAACCGAAAGCAAAACTTATCTCCTCGCTGTGCGTTCTTCTTTTTAACACCTTTATCTAACTGCTGAAATGTCTTCCCAGTAGAGGGCTGCATTGGGACTGGGTCCCATGGGACCCAACAGAAATCTTGCGGGAGCTGGCGGTGTGAACTTTGCTGCGGGCGGCTAAAAGAAACAGCGCGGGATTGGGATGAGCATGTATTGCGAGTGATTTCTGCCACGGATTACCAGCTGAAGGAGATCCTCGTCTAACATTAATGTTTGAGAAGCCCTCGAAGAAGTACGTCATCTCTGTAGCGTGTTGACAGTGCAGACGTTCATACGGCGACGTCACCTTCAGTAGCGCCTTCTCCAGAGTCTGGTTATTAGGTTATATTAGGCTTAGTCGTGGAAGAAATCACTCGCCGTAGAGCATGAAGACTCCAATCACATGTGCCGCGGCGTAACCTGTGGTTCTGAGTAACTTTAGCTGTGATCCAGGTGACGCCGTGGTGTTTAAGGGTTAAAAACTAAATGCAAACAAAGTGCGCTAATCCTGACCAATGTGTCAAAAGACATGCAGGCCTGAGAAACGAAACAAAGAGATTCATGGGGTTTCTGTCTTAATAGCCTTTAAAATGACATGTTTTCTCAATCAATGCATCTCTTTTACTGTATGGGAATAATGTCTCCGAGTTTTGCGGGTGTGGGTGGGAGTGTAGCACACACGATGCGGGTGCATGTGGTAATGGTCAGAAATTCAGCGGGAGCGGGATGAAGAAAACAGTCCTGTGCAGGGCTCTACTTCCCAGCCTTCCTTGGTGTCTACAGGAGCGGTTCATCACTATATCAAACAAATCAGCATCTAAAACATGCAGGAAACATGCTGGAAGCAGACTGCAGCACCAGATATGTCAGCTCAATGTCAGCCGGACCGGCATGCTGAAGTTGCAAGTGGAATATTCTGGCCACAGAGGGCGATATAGGCTGGGTGGCCTTTCATTAACCATGTAAAGGGTCATTTTAGCACAAACTGGCTCTTTAATGAATTAAACTGTTTATAGATGAACAATAACAGTTAGCGCTTGGAGTGTGCACCAACTTTTAACTCAATAAGTAAAAATCCAAAAACTTTTCTTGTGATTTTTAGGATAAATTGGCTGTGGTAGCCATCTTTTATTGGGTTTGGAGTTTGGAGCTTTTAGGAGCTGAGGTGTTATGGAAACAGCACCAACACATTAAGTGTTAATACATTTCTTCTTTTGTTTCATATTTCAGTTCATTTAAAGTCAAAGCTAAAAATCAACTAAATCTAAGCATTAGCTTATCATCTGTGCTTTTTTGCTTCTACATATAAAATCTTACTAATATTACTACTAGGGATGGGACGATACACTTAAACTAACGATACGATGCACCTCGATATGTCATAGTCACGAAACGATATGTCACGATACGATATCAAAAAAGAAAAAAAAAGGAAAAAATATTACTGTATAATAACAACTTGTTTATTTTTGTTTCCGTTGCGCACAGGGAAACACAAGGCCTAACAGGCCAAACACAAACAAGAACACTCCCTTAGTGCTGCTCTAACCCTAGGTTAAGTTATCTCAGGACTGGTTCTTCTTCAAAAAAACTAACATATCAACATGTTCTGGTGTAATCAGTGATCTTTGAGCAGAAACAATGTCTCCTGCCTGCAGTGTTGTTGCAACAGGCGTTGTGACTTGACGTGACGACGTTGCCCGGATGTTTTTTTTTCATTTAGTTTTACCCTGCTTAATCAGCAGATAGTGCTGTCAGCCTGCCACCATAAGCCCTTTTTATAAGACACACCATGCTGGCAAATCAGCGTAATATTACCGAATTTTGCGGCATTCGTGTTGCCACGCTTGATAGTAATATTGCTGTAATATTGCTGTAATATTGCGGCTTCGCCGGTTTTATAAACGCACATTAACTTAACAGAGGGAGGTGTCAAATTAATGCCGAGCTCCGGCCGGGAACTACAAAATGAAAGTGAAACTAAACACGGCCACAAGTTTCGTTTTCGAACCAGCTGAGATGATAAACTGGAGCGATGCGGCGCTCCGGGAGCGTCTCTCCGTTAGATCTGCAGCTCAGATCATCTGACTGTTCACAGTGATGGTGGAGGACACACACCTGTAGAGAAATGTGGAAAAAAAACTCAACGAGCGCGGCTTTGATCGCAATAAAAAGCAAGTTATGTCCAAGATAAACGGAAGTCCGTGACAGCGCGGAGACCGCCCCCATACCTCCTTTATGCCACCATCGCGTAATCTTTTATAAAACGGACATGATTGCGCAACATTACCGCCACGGTCTGAGCTCTTATAAACGACCTAACGCTCCCAGATGCCTCATAGGCGTTGCGCAAATTAGCGGCTGTTTTATAAAAAAGGCTTTAGACTGTATGTCCGCCATACACAAATCATGCAGCAGTGCCATCTAGTCTTTATTTCGCGATCCTTTTTTTTTTTGACTCGATGCATTTTGTCACGTTTTATATCGCGAAATTTCGCCAAACGATATTTCGTCCCATCCCTAATTACTACTGCAGTAACACTGGTCATGCATTAATGTTGTAAAACCTTTAAAAATATCTAAAAACAAAAGCCAGATTGAAGGGGTTGTATTGAGGTTTATTTATATTTACAGTAAATGCATGCAGCATAGACCAAAGGAAGTAGCATCATTTGTTTTGACAGAAATGAGAACCCATTACTGCAGATATTCTCTCATAACCTGAGCTGTTCCACCTTTTGTTGGCGTTTACTTCGTTTATTCTGGCAGGTGGAGACAAACTGAACTTTACCGGTGAGTCCCCTGTGTCAGAGAAGATATTTGTTGCTGGCACCCTTTGGGCAGAACGACAAGGAGGTTAGTGTTTGTTTCGTGTCTGTTTTTAATGTTCTTTTGTGCTCGGTGAGGGGGAGGAGGGGGTGTCATGTACACGCATGAAGACGAGAGAACAGAGGCTGATTGTGCCACCTCAACAAACCATTTAGACGTGCGTGCTATTGTAAGCGCCGAGTGGCTCCACTATCAAACCAACACGCTTGTGCACACATGTGTGTGTCCCTACACCCCCACCCCACCCCAGGCCCCAGCAGCAAGGTGGAGTGCATTAACCATCGACGCCCTGTCTGGCAGGAGAGGATCTGTGTGTGTGTTTGTGTGTGTGTGTGTGGGTGGGGGGTGGCAGAAAGGTTGCTGTGGTGAGAAAGTGTGCTCAGAGCAGTACTCGCAATCTGTCAGGTGCTGCTGCTGCCATGATGGAAGCCGCTAATGTCATCAACGAGCCTGCCTTCGCGTGCGCACACGCACACACACACACACACACAAAACCTCATTCCCCACTGAGAGTTTCACTCACATGCTTGAAAACATCCATCAGGCCTGTAGGTATATATACACACACACACACCTGTCTATAGTGTGTGGGTTTATCTTTACCGCGGCGCACGGTTAAGACTCAATGGTGGGCACCTTCTACAAATATGAGCGCTTGGTTTGGTTCCATCTGAAATCACTTGTCTGTGGTAGAATACTGGGACCAGGCTGAAAGCAGCTCAGTAATCCTCTAACAGTGAGAGAGTCAAAACATCTTAGAGGCAAGAAAACATGAGGCCACATTATCGTTTTTTTCCTGTAAAGCATTTATCGGTACGCTGGCATGTTGCTGTTTTAATCAATTATATCTCTAATGCAACTGGCCTTCAAAACAGGAAAAACTGTTCATTTGGGGTGCATATTTGTCATTATATGCCCAACAACACACTAACTGGTTTATTATCAAGCACTTGTGGTACAGCGGTTGTTGAACACCTTTGTTTTACAATTGGAAACGGATCTCTGAGCCTCTATTTAACATATGAAACTTTGTTGGGGCTCAAAATGGCCCAGGAGCCCTGATAAAGGGCCAAACACAACCCCATAACAAAGCCCTGTGATAAAAAGACTGGTTTTCCCCACCGATTCAGCCAGGACGTGCACACGTGTAACGTTCCAGGATGTAGTTGGAATATTCAAACTTTGAATGAATGCCAGATAGATTCATAGCCAGCTGCACGCTGATTGGCCGGTTTTCCCGATGGCTCTGATGTTCAGCTATGGATCGATCTGCATTAATTCAAAATTTGGATAATCCAAGTACATCCTGGAACTTAACGTATGTGCTCCGACATTCTTCTTAATTGTTGTTTTTCAAGTCCAACAAGGATGTTACCATTAGCTTGGGCTAGCATTGGTCTACAGCTAGCATTACCACAACCAACATTTCCATATTGCCAACACTGAAGTGGGTCGTGACATGCAAATGTGAGGGGATGTGTTCATGTTTATGATGTGTTAAATCAGATTTTCTCAGAACGAACCGTTTCTGCATGGTTGACATAGGACAGCAGGTCGGAGACGACACCGACTTTTGGTCCAAATCTTAGACACTCCAAGCTGCCTAAGTTCAACAACAAGGCAAACGTGGTTTTGATTTCTAAGACTGCTTTCAATAATTCACAAACTAAGAAGGAGAAACTTTTTTTTTGTGCTAAATGTTTACGCTTGAATTTGGCAAAACAATTTCTCAGTTTAATAATTCAATTCAGTTTATTTATATAGCGCCAAATCAAAAAAAAGTTGCCTCGAGGCACTTCACAAAGTAACCATTCCAACTGTGTTCAGTTCATTATGACAATTAGTTACAAGTTTCTTATGTAATAAAATTATATAATTATGAAGTTTTGTCAAATAACCATAAACATGATCGTTTTTCTATCAGTTTCTTTTTCCACTAAGCATAATTACATTTAACTACCAAAAACTTTCAAATCATAAAATTTGAAGGGTTAATTCAAATCCCAAGGTAAATTTCTGTACTTCAGTTTTGAATTTGAAGTACAAGAGATAACTTATACTAACCAGCCCAGTGGCCTAGTGGTATGAGTGTCCACCCTGAGACTGTGGGTTCAAATCCACGGACGGGTCGTACCAAAGGCTTTAAAGTGGGACTCAATACTTCCCTACTGGACACCCAGCATTAAGGGGTTGGATTGGGGGGTTAAACCACCAAATGGTTCCCGAGCGCAGCTGTGTCTGCAGCTCACCGCTCCCCCAGGGGCTGGCTCGAATGCGGAGAAGAAATTCCCCCACACACCAGTGTGTGTGACGACTAATGGGACTTTAATCTTAATCTTTAAAGGTGCAGAACACTCGTTTAATCAATACATTTCCAGTGGTCTCTAGTAGAAATGAATGCCTTGTAAGTCGTACTCTGGGGAACAAAAACACTCGTGTACCGTTTTCAGGAACTAGAAGTGGGCCACATTAGAGCTGAGCTTCAGACGACAGGATTTGGAGTCTTATTTCCTGACATTCGGACATCTTGCCTCAGATTGGATAACAGCAACACGATTCTACCACTGACTTGCAACGTTGATGTTTTATCTCCACAAATAACACAAGCCTGGAGGAGTTCTGCTGTGTTGTGGAGTTGCCAATGCTAACGGTTAGCTTCTACTAGCCGAGACGTTCTCTGCTGTTTCCTGGACGCTAAACCAACAACAGCCTTCCCCGTCGTGAGTCAAGATGAATGTTCAGTGACAGTGTGACCCAGCTCTGTCAGGCTTTTCTGAACCAAGTGTTTCTCTGTCTATTATCTATAAGAAGCTAATGCAGCAGATAGGTGTAGAAAACTATTTTCATGCCTGCATGAAAAACTCAGAGTGACTGATTATAATCAGAAATAAGACTTTAAAAATTGTTTTTCAGTGTTCCACACCTTTAACTGTAGGTCAATGAGCAGCATGCTAACCCATAAGAGGCCTTCTGAGGGCTGATATTGTATTGAGATAAATTACAAATGTAAGTAACTCATTTACTGAAATAAAAACTGTTGTGATAAATTCATTTTTAACAGTTTTCCAAAATTAAAAACTGTAGGAACATTTACAACAACTGCAATCATCTTACTTATATTTACATTCCAAAGTGCATGTGTGTAAAAGCAACTTACAAAGCATTTGCATGTTTTATTTTAAGTACAAGAATATTCAAATGATTTTAGGTGTGTGTGCGTGTGCATGTGTGCGCACGTGCATGTGTGTGTGCATGTGTGCGCACGTGCATGTGTGTGTGCAACCGTGCACACCACTGAGTCAATTACTACAGTTGAGCAACTGCTCTCTGCTTCCTGCAGCCTACACTTTGAAATAATGACACTCCTTCCTTCCTATTTAGCGCTAAATGATTATTTCATCGACAGATAAAGACTCTCCGGTCTGCAGACTAACCACCTGTCTCTAGTCAGGGTTTAATGTGGTCGAGCAACAGGCAGCATCTACAGCTCAGAGGGAGGAACAGCACAGCTGATGCGCAACAGTTTTCACAATTTGCTACCAGAGGAAAGCTAGACTGTGGTTTTCATTTTCCTTTGATGAAACAATGCTGCCCTCTGCAGGTAACACGAGAAATAGAGCAGCACTGCTGCTACGTATGGATGAAATCATACAAGCTGAATAATTAGTGTAGTTTCTGAATGCTGCTTTAAAGGTTTTACAACTTAATGCAGTTTTCTCAAACTTAAACACACATTTCCAAAAACAATGACCATAATTAAAAGAGGTCAGAATGAGCCTTTAATGTTCACCGAGGGGTATTAATCTGTTTTAGCAGCTCACATGCAGGTGTGTCTGAGAGGACACGCGCACTCACCTCCCCTATCTGAACGTGCGTTTCCTCCACCGACTGCGAGTACGACTGAATGATCTCTTTCATCTGGAGAACGTGGTTTTCTTCTATGTCTTGGAATTTCTGTAACAGAGATTTATGATATTTGTGGTTTCAGTGAGGTGATGCAACCCATCAGGCATTCATAATCAAATTAACTGCATGCTGACTAATTCAAATCATGATTTCTGTCTCATCAAACAGGCAGGAAAACAAAAATAAGAAGCTAAACGAAGCCAAGGGATCATCATCTTCTTTACACTGTGACTTCATGCATGGCTGTTTGGGTGGTCCGAGGCATTCTCTCACTCGAGTGTTGATATTCTGGGTTTAAACTAAAGTACTCAAGGCTTTTGGGATGATAAAAGAAAGATTTCAAACGCTCAAAAAGTGGAAAAATCATAGCATGAGATTAGAGACGAAGATTAGCCACATACTTCTGTCTTTTACCACCTACTCTCTCTCTCACACACACACACACATACACACAGACAAAGAAAACACATGTAGGAGCTGTAGTGATGTCAGAGAGCACATGTGTTCTGTGTTTATAATATACGCCCACATGTGTGGTGGGAGATGAGCCGTGGACAGGGATCCAGGGGAAGCAGGGCCGCACCGCTTCGCTTTTTCTGAAGAAAAAAAGAACAAGAATCTCCAGTTTTAACTGGAACCAGCTCTAGTGACGGAGCTGCTGCGGCTACGGGAGGATGTAGAGGCCAAATCCTGCCGATCTGATTTTAATTTAGAGTTTATCTAATCAGCCCTTCACATGGATCCAATCAGTGCTTTATTTTCCAGAATGATTTCGTTATGGAGGAAAAAACACAATATGGAGACGATGCAGGCCGCAAACGTGGAACAGGCGCGCGGCGGGTTGACAGATTACACAATAAAGTGTTGTGCACCACAAAGGGCGGACAATACGCAGAGCTTGTGAGAGGGAAAAAAACACCAGCTAAGATTTATAATACCTGTGCAGTTTCTGCCATCTTCTGCTCAAACTCAGACTTGGCTGTGGCGTACTTCTCCACGTAGGATTTGTAGGCCTCCGTGGCTTTTTTGGCTTTCACTCCAGCCTGTGAAGAAACAGATAAATGACTAACGCCGGCTTTCAAAGGCAAACAGGCTGCTTATCTTTCTGGATCAACAGAAAAATCAGCGCAGGCTTAAAGTTTCTGTGTGACACACTTCAATCATGCCGTATGATCTCATGTGTTTGCAGAAGCGTGTGACCTCCCACCTTGTCCACATCTCTCTGGGTGGCCCCCTCCTTGCGGAGGCGCTCCTGCTCCACTGTTTTGGCATTGTAGATCTCCTTGGACTTCTGGAGCGCCTGGGAGATGGACTGTATGTTCTGGACGGCTTCCAGGGTTGGTGCTACTTCCTCTTTTGTCTGAAAGACGACCAAATAATAAGTGCAACTCTCCCCCATGGCTCTGTTCTCCCCCCTCAGTGTGATAAACAACACTTGGCCTGAAACATCGTTGTTAATTGTGGAGGTTTGTAGAAGTCACTGATACCAGAGCGAGGTCCACACAGGCCCTTTTCTGGATCTGGTGGGAAACTGTTGCAGCTCTTTTGTTTAATTCTCACACACAGACCTTCAGCTCGGCACAGGAGGAAGCCATTAAAGCTATATTACAGCTATTCAAAAATGTATACATTCAAAATGAACTTCAACATTTAAAGAACATCAGTGAGAGCCATATGAACAGTTACATTTGTTTTACCATTCAACACCATTGTTGAGGCCTCGAGTGGCACTTAAACACACTAGCATCAGCGCCACTCCACTCCGCGCCGCCCGCCCCAGCCCGGCCGCGTTCGTTCCACACAGCCTTAGGAATGCGGACGTGATTGAGCACATGAGCGGCCTCCAGAATTGGCGCAAAAATATCAGTGATGTCATGAGTGCATCTCCGAACATGTGGGCGGGGCAAAAGAGTGCGGAGATGTCTGTGGTGTCTCCATTATTAAACAAAGGCGGCCTAAGCAGTGTTGCTTTTGGAGACTCTGACTCTGATATTGCATCCTGCTTTGCTGTGTGTCCTGCCAGTGCTGTCTGTGTTTGTGTGTGTGTGTGTGTGCTCCAGAGAGACAGAGAAAAAAACGGCTCAAGTCAGAGGCTTGATAGCTCCACAGCATCCAGAATGATAATGAATCGTGCATGCAGGAAGCTCCTGTTGGCTGATTCTATCCGCCAATCGGAGTCTCCCAATAATGGTGATTATCATTTTTGCCATAATCGAGCAGCCCTAGCGCTTATGTAAATCATTTCTATTTTTTATTTCAACTTCCTCGACAATAAATGGATTAGCATATCTAACTGACACTTGGAACATTTGGCTTTGTCCTTTTTTTTACTTTTTTGGACTACAAAACATCAAAATATCATCCTGCAGCGTGAGCACGCTTTCATCTAGCTAGTTCGCCACAACAATTAGCGTTAGCAACTCCACAACATGGTGGAACACATCCAGACTTGTGTTATTTGTAGAGATAACACAGAAATGTTGCATTTTTTACCCAAGAAAATATTTTTTACAGTGTTCTGAATTTTGTTAAAGAAAGAAGGGAACAGTCGTGTTGCTGTCGGCCAATCAGAGATGAGACAATTGCCTATTATTGAATTGCCTATTAAGATCAGGCCGTCCTCCGCCTCTTGAATCCTGACAAACTTCTACCTCCTGAAACAGGAGCGCCAGAGCATTCTTTCCCCAAACGACTCACAAGGCATTCATTCATACTAGAGACCACAGCAGATTTATTAAAAAACAAGTGAATGAGACCTTTAAGTTGTCAGATAACAAAATGAATCTAAATTGGTGACTAGAACTCTAAATTAACATGCTGTGCTTTAATAATGGTTAACAGATAATGTGATACACCAGCACACATACGCTCATGACATTTAATTTTATATAATGTTTCTAAACAGGTTGATGTTTGCGGTGAAAGAGACAGAAGACCATATGTTATAACAACAAGGCCTGTGAACAGGCCGTCATCGGCGTGCGTGCAGTCGGTCAGTGATCAAAGGTCAAACTCGGCTCCGTAAACTTTGTGTTTAAGTTTTAACAGAATGCCAGGAAAGGGCTCTGCAGTGGTCTGATGCAAAGCCAGAAACACCGTGTACTTTGTGTGCTGTTCTCCGTCAAACTCAACAAGACAAAGCTGTTTACCAAGTCAACCACAAGAGCAAAAACAATCTACTCTGCCAGGACACAATCTCTAAAAGAAAAGCATGTATTCCTGCTGTATGTTGAAGACAGATGTATGTTAATTAGTCCCTACACATAGACAATAACTACTCTAGATACTTATTTCCTTTACTTTAGATCTTCAGGTCCTTACCTTCTTGTGTGCTTTGGCCTGCTCTTCCACATACTTCTGTACTTCTTTTATAAGTTCCTGTAGTTTCCTCACCAGCTCTAAGTGACAACCAGCAAGCTTCTCTGTTGAGCACTTGAATACGTCCCACATTGGAGCAAATGTCCTGAGAGCGAGGATGGCATGAAAATATTATTATTCACGTTGTGTTTTCTTCTAAAGGGTTGAAAATGTCTGAACTCACCCAAGCTGAGAGAAGTTTCCAGCTGATTTGGCAAGTTTGGTCATCGAGCGAGCGTAGGACTCTTCTATGGTACTCCTAGAGCGAAGAAGAGGAAGGAAAAACAATGGTTGACTCCATAGTGTGCCTTAATGTCCCTTTTTATTCTCCAAAATAGTGACAGGAGGACAGACTGAATCTGTGCGTTTGAATAATGCATGTTTCTTTCAGCCATCATGTCTCTGCAGTCACATCACAGGAACAAGGTCAGACGGGGGGAAACAGGTCAACCGTGTGCATTCAACCACACGCCTATCCACCTTTAACATCCTCCATCCAAGATCAGAAGGATGTTTTATTCAAGACTTTATCGTGTTGATCTAGTTGTGGAGGAGAACTAAAGTAAATATCCCTAATAATGCAATAAATAAGAGTAAAGATCGTCACCCCGGTCTGATGTTTTCTGACGAGGACACTGGAACATTTTCTATCTTTAGCGAGAACATAGGCACATGTTTTAAAGGGATACTATGCAGTTTTGGCTTGTTTTTAGCACCCCCTAGTGTCCGTTAGTGAAAGCAAAAGTGAAACTCTCCTCGCTGTGCGTTCGTCTTTTTAACACCTTAACCTAACTGCTGAAATGTCTCCTCAGCCTTCATTAGTGTCTACAGGAGCGGTTCATCTCTAAATCAAACAAATCAGCTGTGTTCACGATCTAAAACATGCAGGAAACATGCTGGAAGCAGACTGCAGCACCAGTTAGGTCAGCTAAAGTTGCACGTGCGGTTTTCTGGCCACAGAGGGCGGTGGGGGTCTGAGTGACTTTTCATTAACCCTGTAAATGGTCATTTTAGCACAAACTGGCTCAAGAACATGATTTTAAACTATTAAAAAGTTGCATCGTATGGCTTTAACTGATGCTTTTTTAAAAATTCTTTGTCAGCAGGATTTCATGGAAGGTGGGTCAAGTCCATGATAATTACTCATCTATGCTAAAGTGATTTTCTTTAAATGTATAAAACATAATACTGAACCCTTCTGACCACACAATCACAGTAGCATTTGATTTGTTTATATGAATTTAAAAGAGGACAGGATGAGGTTTAAGGTTTATTTTTGTGCAGAAATAAAAGTTCTGTCATGATTTTTGATTACTAATGAACCTCTTCTAGAGATGACCCTGTTTTATCCTAATACTCTTCCTCAGTAACGTTAAAGGCCTAATGGTTATTAATACTCACATAATTGTAACACATGACAGAAGGACCACCAATGGAAACCAGCCATGGCTGTAATTGAGTCTATTTACATTATCACTGTATTCATGTTCATTGATGCACATTGTCTCTCTTAAACAAATACAAATGAAGAAAATAAGTTAAAAAATATATTAAAAACTACATTTTATTTTATTTTGATCCCACAAAAAATATCAGAGCTACTTGTAGAATTCATACGCAGAACGATATTTGAAATAAAAAGCTACTTTGCAAATACTGAGTTAGGATTTAACAAATAATGTGGTAAATCATGTCGGCCATGTTCACTCAGAATAATCATTTATACATTTTTATAAATATGTGGGAAACTCAGTTTTTGTCTCATGTTTCTAGGGAACAGGGCTTTACTGGCAGAATAGCAAACTGTTCCCTATATAGTGCAACGGTATTTTTACCCCAGCAGAGGGAGGCAGAGGGCAGTTGCTATTTAAAAATGTCCCCAAAAACATTTAATCTTTTGTTTTTATTTAATATTTTGGAATAATAAAGCATTGAGTTCTGAAGAAATAGACATTCATGAGTAAAATAATTAACCTCTGATTAATAGATTAAGACGGGTTTTTCATAAGCATAACTTGCCCACAGAGCACTAGAGAATATAAATAACTACATTACGTTAAATTTCTCTGCAACATATCGGCATAATCTACAAAAGAAACGCAACTATGATGATTTTCTATTACAAAAAAGTACAAAAAGGTTTTAAAGATGTTATAATGGTCTTAACTCATTATCAGTTTTATTTAACGGGTTTTTCTGAAAGCAGAGCGTGTCTAGGTGACTGAGTGCGCTCATCAAAGGCAGGCAGACATGCTGAATTCCAGCGGTAGACCAGATATCATGTGGCAGGTTATAAACACACACCTTTCCCACAGTGGAGGTAATCTCTTAGAAGGTGGGAAGGATTCAAACAGAAGCTGTCATTATGGTATTTTCGAGCTGCAGACACATGATGGTGTGCAGCATAATGCAGGTTTGAGCTGGGCTTACTGTTAAGCTCATCTGACAAAGAGGTTAAGTTTGTGTGGTAACACTAATGTATACATGTACTAACAACGCTGTACTTCCTGACCAATTCCCTCTTTAAGATCAAATCAAGCCCCTGGATCAGTGTTTTCTTGTTTGGTGGTTAAAAACCAGACATTTTACAGATGAGAAAATAACCTGAGGCATTTTGTGCAAAAATCTTGTTACATAAAAAATAAAACCCCATTTGGCAAACTGGCCGGTTCTAAGTGATTCCTGGCATGCTCAGCTAAGAGTTTGTGTTATTTAAAAACCGATACTTGAAACTGAAACTACAGGTGTCGAACAGGACCGACTGCAGTTAAGACAAAAGAATCTAAACAAACCACAGACATGCTGGACAAACCCAGGTGCATGAATGAGGGGTGAATCCCTCAAAAGAAGTGTTACACAGATAAAAAGCACGCACAGGTGTTAAAGACCAAGTTCACTTGTTTTTTCAACACATTAGCTGTATATAAATTAATGCCTTGTGTGTCGATCTCTGTGGGGAAAAAAGCTCTGGCGTTTCAGGAACTAGAAGTTAGCCAGAGGAAAGGGGAGCAGGAGTTGGTAGGATTTGGAGTCTTACTCAATATTATTTCCTGACATTCGGCCGTCTTGCCTCCGATTGGCTAACAGCAAAGCGACTCTACCAACGACTCTACAATGTTGATGTTTTATCTCCACAAATAACCTAAGCCTGAAGGAGTTCTGCTGTGTGGTGGAGTTGCTAATGCTAACAGTTAGCTTCTCCTGGATGCTAAATCAACAACAGCCTTCCTTGGTCGTGAGCCAAGATGGGCGAGTCCATAAATGCTAGTTTTCAGTGTGACGTGCAATTGTCAGGCTTCTCACATGTGAACCTCAAAGTGACCGATCAGATTTCAATAACAAGTTAAAATCATTTTCTCGGTGAACTTGATCTCTCCAGAGGACAGCGGCTTTAATGCACTTGACTTGTTCTACTGTTTCATCTCAAAAACCATGCAGGGGAACAGATCTGTAACCAAATGAGACAGCATCTCTTACCTTTCTCTAATGAAGTCTGACAGCTCCTTGGTGGAAATTTGCCCATGCTTCATGTTATGATACAGCACATCGAAGCCATTGTTTTTTTCTCCCTGTGCATCAGAGACACAAAGAGGCATGCACATTTAAATTCCTGAAAATAAGAGACAAATGGACCTGTGATAACATCATTACCATAAAGATGTTTTCTATCATCAGCACTTTCATGGTCTGTATAGCCTCTAGCTGCATGTGTAAAACCTTCTGATCGATCATACTCATCTTGGCCATGTCTCCTGAGCAGTAAGCCAGTTCAGGGCTAGAGTCGTTCACACAAGAGTCTGTTTGTGGTAACCGTGCTCTAGGTTACGGTCTCCGGTTGCACCGGCGCTTTAAAAATGCAAACGTTTATACTGAGTAATTCATGTGAAAGAACGCTTGGCTTAGGAAAAATGTTCTAAATGACAAAATAAATCATAACAAAGTGGCCTTGTTACTTTTCTGCACCAATTTATTATAGGAAAGAAGTTAACTTTGGTTTGTGTTGCAAGCAACACAAATAGAAATAAAAAAAGTCAATTTTAGAGAAAATGCAAACTAACATTTAGGTAATTTCACAGCTGTATTCCAGATGCTCAGTTATGCTCATAAGTTCAAATTCCTTTCTTCCAAACTTACAGCCTTCGATGGATAATGGATCATTTTTTATATGTGTGGAAGGAAGAAAATCCACAATAAATTCAAATTTGTGCACCCATTTCTTGTGTTTTAAATCATTTGATGAGTCCACCCTGGTAAAATAACGGTTCAAATGAATAATTAACAGCCAACAATAATATCCATGCCCTTCATGATGACTTTATGTTCCCTTCTAATCACAGCTGCATCAGTTACAAATAAGAATACATCTACAGTAACATGGGTAATGTTGCATTTCCAAATGTCCACCTGTCTAATATCTAGCTGCAGGTTTAATTCTAAACCCACAAATAAATGATTGGTGTGAAATCTCTTATGCAGTAACAGACTGCTGAATGGTTTCCATCTTTCTCCAGGCTGAGATAGTGTGACTTTGTGCTGCTGGTAAATGCTTCAGTGGTTTTGGGAGAAAAAAGAACTCATTATCTCGAGTCCTGACTCTGCTCATGTCCAGTGACCTGAAATCTAAACTTTCAGGTTAGTTTTAATTTAAAACCTTCCTGTCAGTTCTGAGAAAATCTAGGAGTAACCTCCATTTGGTTGTTTGTTCAGGTTTGGAAAAAGCCTTAAAGGTACAGCCTGAGATTCTTTTCTGGAATATTTTTGCCATATTGCTTGAAATGCTCTTCACATACAAATGGCAACCAATAAATTCAGTGTTTTGTCAAAAAATGAAAAATTTTAATCGCCTCTGAAATGTACAATCCTGGAAAAACTTCATCCAATCCAGCGCTGGTCCCCTAGCTATATGATTGGCTCATACCCCGTCCATCGAACTGCTCCTGTGAACGTGTCTCACCTCGCTGCACAGAGCGCCCTCTGTGCATGCGACGCTCGTTCTCAGCAGAAGAGCCTAACAGGAAGCTAGCGGAGGCACCTAAGCCCTTTTCAGACTGACATTCTGGAATATGTGTGGACAATTCAGTCCGGTCTTTAACCAGAACTGTGTTTTCAGACACACCACGTTTGAACCGGAACTTGTCCTTTCGGCTGCCTTCACACAGCAGGGAAAAGTTCCAGACGTCTGCGGGGGAGGGGGTGGGGGGTACACAGATATTGCATAATGCAGCGGGCGCACATGCGTCATCTCCCCAAACAAAGCTAGTATGTGATAGAATTCCTCTCATTGATCGGATTTACGTTAAGCACAATTCTGCGCACACGAAGACGCATAAGAGACCTGGATGATGAAGCTCAATGGTTAATAAAGGAATCGCGGAAGCGCTGTGACGCGCTCCGTCGCGCATCCAGGAACGGGCGCATGGTAGGAAGCGAGCTGCCATGGTTCGCCACATGCTACAGGAGCGAGCTACCCAGCGTAGATGGAAACATTAACGACCAAGTGGTGAAGTTTTCTGGTCAGACGTGTTGAAAAACTTTGCCTTCCCGGTCACGTGATATATGTAATCTAGGTGCGCACCAGCGTCCCCCGCTCCCCCCCTCCTCCTCCTCCTCCCTGTCCGGAACTCGACCTCACCAGTCTGAAGCAGCCACCCTGTCCGGGACGAGTCCGGTCCTGTTACTAGGGGCTTCGTCCGGTCTAATTCAGGAAAAGGTTTACCGGATATTTGCATTCAGACACAAACGTCTTACGGACAGAGTCCCGAACATTTCCGTTTTTCATGGCCTGTCTGAAAGGGGCTCTAGTGTCACAGATGGAATGTTCCGTTCTGTTTATAAATGTCCTTTAAGGAGTTGTTTTACATGTTCTCTTTAGAGTCAGGTTCTGTTCTTGTTGGGAAACATTTAGGTGACGGCGTTATTGTCTGGAAATGTAGCTGCATCATAACTCCGCCGTTTACGTGAGAATTAGTGAGTGTGCGTTCGTGGCAGTGAGCAGGAAGAAAGAACAGAGTTCATTTCGTGTTCTGTACGTTTTGATAGTGGTAGGGATTCTCCTGAGTGTTGGTGGCCATCAGCTCTTGTGATTTTGAAGTTCAGAATAAACCAAGAAAGCAAAAAACTGCCTTGTTTCTCACCACAAAAACACCACACGCTAGCGTACTAAACAGAGGGGCAAGAAGCGAGTGGGAGGAGGTTCGGTTCGGAGTTGGTTCTGGAAGTTTTGACTGTAGAAGCTCAGCAGAGCTGTGTGTCTGCTCCTCCGTGTCTGTGTCGCAAGCAGGTGTTGTACCATATTCTGCAACCATCCGATTCTGTGACTCTACAGGGGAACTTGAAGAAAGGGGTTTGAATTGTTGTTTTTTTTAATGTAGCTTGCTTGAACGGCTTTTTCCAAGAACAAATATTGCACTTTTAATGATAAAGAGGGTGGTGAGCAGATGGATGAGTTAACAAGTAAAACATGAATTACAATTTATTGTGATAAAATATTGCTCTTAAAACAGATCGATTGTAATTCTTTGGTATGAATCTGTGGGCCATCTCCATTCCCCCTAACCCCTAGCTAACACAGATATTTCCCACTTCCAGGTCTTCGGATTTGCTTTTTTCTCCATCAATGGAGATGAAAGTTCAGAAAGTTTCTGTCGAAAGGCTCAACGCTTTGTCCAACAGAACTATGGTATAGTGACAGATGTTAAAAGAGGCCCCCCACCCATAGTTTACTCCAGTGAGCAGACCACTGAGACATGGTTCCTGTTGCTGTAATGAAACTAATAAAACCCTCTGCAGATCCGCAGCAGCAGCTTCACATGAAGCTACTTCAGATGTCAACGTGATGAAATGACAGTCTTAGACCACGTTAAGCAAACTAAAAGACGCACAACTGAGCAATGTGTCTACAAAACAGGGAAGTGACGGCAGCGAGTGAAAACACAAGGCTCCACACGGAGCAGAACAGAAACAGGAAGGCGGTCCATTCTGTGCAACAAGTCTGCTCATGAACAAGAACATGATATCAACAAGTACAGAAAGTATAAAAAAAGAAAATAAAAACAAACAAGGGAAACAGCTCTGGGCGTTTTTGACTTTTCCCAAGGAACAATAAAAAATCCTATTCTCCATATCTGGAGATTAATTGATAAGCATTCTCAAACTCAGAGTAAAATACTCCAACCTTGTACTGGTAAGGAGTAAAAGTACGGACTATGCTAGAGATGACAGAGAGTGGGTTTAACCGTTTGCCCCACCCAAAGGGAAGGACAGAACGCTGAGTAGTCAGCACACGGCCATCCATGTTTGTTTGAGCAACAACCCTGTTTACTGCTGAGATGGTTTCAGACAAAAAGGAAGAAACATCAACAATCTAATGTTTACAGGTCCCCGAGTCGGTTCTAGTCCCAACGGTGCCGTAAGTCATCGGTCAGTGTCATTAGATGCTTTTAGGCACACAAATGAAGGTAAAAGCTCTGAAACTGGACAGATGTGCACTGATGTTTTGGCTGGAAAGACTCAAACAGCCTCATCAAGAGACCCCAGAATGGCGTTCTGGATTTAGAGCAAATAAACTGTAAAACTATTTTTGATGTCAGATGAACAGACATTTAAAAACATAATCAGTAACAGAGGAATGAATAAAGTTCTATCCTACACATGACATCATTTTATTTATTTATTTATAGTCTTCTCAACAATAAAAAGTCAAAAGCAGTTTTTATGGTGAAAAACGAGGCAGTGTTGACTGCTAAAGATACTAATACATCTCTACTGTTGCATTTGATGCCATAAGGGACTCAGAAGGACATTTGAAGAAAAAATGAGTAGAAAAATGTTTTTTCAAGCATAACATGTTAAAATAATTTTAAAGTTTTAAAATAAATAAGCATTGCGAGTAATCTGTCAGTATGACGTACATCAAACACGATATAAAATCTGATCATGTGATTTTAGTTTATGAATTCAATTTCAAACTCAAATACTCTGTATTAATAGGGCAATCATTTGTTGTTGCATCTCATTATTTAATTTCTATTTGCTCATGATTCAGGGTGTTTTTCAGTTTTGATTAGAAAGTGTTTACTAAAGTAAATCTAGATTTCATCATGTATAGAACCAGAGGTGTGGAACTGAGTCACATGACTGAGAGAAATCCAGAACCTTTGGTCCCAAAAAATCTCTGAGCACATAACCTGACATTTCAGAGACATTTGCATTATTTTCTGTAACTTTACGTAACAGAAATTCAAAAAAGAGACACAAATATTAGATTATCCAGTAAAATAATACATTAAAGTTTAAATTATGATCCTCAAATGAAATGGCGCTTTTAGCGTTTTGGTCAAATCTGGTGTTTGTTTTGAGATTCTCGTTAAATTTGAGCTGAAGACGTGTTAAACTGATGACTCGTGACCTTATTTGTGTTTGCTGTGGTCAGTTGTCTGAGGTGGCCATCTTGAATTTGAAACATCCTTTATGAAACACACAACAAGCAGAATTCTACCTGATCTCATAACAAACTGACACTGATGCATTCTCAGCAAAAAGACTCTAAAGCAACTCATAAGAATTTAAATCAACAAAATGCTGCACAAACCCAACATTATGGCAGAAAAGAAAAAAGAAGCCAGGTCTTGCTTTTGAATCTCTGTTACGTATTTGCATAAAAACATCGCCATTGTAATTCCAGAGTGAAAACCCAGACATTAAAGCAACGGACCTCCTCAATCAGAAATACCACCTTGGAGAAGACACACCAAACCACAGCCACGAGCTGCCGTTTATCATCTAACATCTGCTGGGCAGGAGGAGGAGGACAGGAATTCACTCCCTTTCTGTGACAGAGGCTAAAACACAAGCTGCAATATCCTGTATGCAGGGAATCAAGGGCTTATTGCCTTACAGGCCGTAACGTAACTCCCAGAAAGGAAAAAACTTGCTTTATAGAAAAGTAGAAGTAAGCCGGATCCAGGGATTCCCCACATGTTAATCTGCTGTTCTATGTACATGACTGCACAGATCTCGTTAAGATTTTAGTAAAAACACCATCGTCCTCAACATTTGAGAAGACTTGGTTTAAAAAAACTGAATCTTGAATTGTGTGCATGCTGAAAATAACACGATACACTCAGAGCAGCACATTTGGTATGCAGGCTGAAACGTGGAACTAATTTATAAACAAAGAATAAGAATTCTTTCATGTTTCATGGGGAAAATGCCTCAAAGAGCCTTTACTTTAGGTTGTGCAATCATCACATAATGATGCAAAATTAATATAAGGAGGGTGAGTGCCCTTCAAGAAGCTTTAATCAGATTTTTTTTTAGAAAAACAGCAGAAAAGTTTCAGATTTTTAAAAATACTTTGTTTTCATTATGTCATTTTGCTTTATTACGTGACATTATGCATGCCGCTGGGAATTACTATCTCCTACAGTTCAGTCTTCTTCGTAATTTCCTTGAATGCCATTTGTGAAGTCCATAAGCCTTTCTTAGAAAACACACAGAGCAGCTAGATTAACATGTTATTAAAGTCAGAATAAGCAGCTGCCATGTACACAGAATAGGAAGAAGAAAATTAAACATAAGATCCACTAGATGTTTAACGGTCATCAGCAACACAAAAAAGTGATCGTGCAAACTCAGTAAGTTAAAAACCAAAGCTCAAATGAGTAAATATTAGTTTTTACGGTAATGCATCCACACATTCTCTTATTTCCTCAGCAGAGTCGCGGGGAGATGCTGTCTAACTCCAGGAGTGATCGGCGAGTGGTGGGGGACACCATGGACAGATCTCCGGCCCATCACAGGGACAAACAGAGACACAACCAGTCACGCACACATATGGATGATTAAGGGTTGCCAATAAGCCTGACATGCATGTTTTTGGTCTGTGGGAAATTACCCATGCATGCATAGAACACGCCAACTCCATGCAAAAAGCCAGGATTCTTCCTGTTAAAGGGGAGTTTTCCTCTCCACTGTCGCTACATGCTTGCTTAAGATTGTTGCAAAGACATTGACACTAATTAGTGACCCGGTGCAATCTCCTGGGTTCCTTATATGGGAAACTTTTTTACTGATTGGCTTAAAGAATGTAGTTTTTACCATTAATCTATGGAAATATCCATCAAAATGTTTTTGAAAATAAATGAAATGACCCAGTTGTTGAAAAATATTGGCGGCTTCGTAGGGCTGGGCAATAAATCAAACATTTATCGTTATCAAAATCTCTGACTCTTATCGATATCATTTTTCCCATGTCAATAAATTTGGTAATAGAAAAATTAAAAGATGTGTGTAGGTTGGTGACGTTCATGTCCCTTTAGCCCTTTGAGCCCTAGACCTATGCATTTGAAGTCTGATTACGTCACAACGAAGCAGCACAGCTGTCCAAAGTCAAAGGACACTCAAAATGTGGTCCCTTTTTCCCTGATTTTCAAGGTTGGGTGTGATGTATCCTTTCTGGCCCACCCCATCCCAGGATTCATTGTGAGCCGAACAAGAGATATTTGTTCTTATAATAATGGTAGACAAAGCGGGAGTATATTAGAGTTTTCAATATAAGCAAATTAATATCTAGTGGTACAAAAATTAAAAGATTTAAACAGTTGTGTCATTAGGATTTTTTCATTTGCATAGCTGGTTTTTGGTCTGAACTTGTGTACTCACGTCCTTGTGAAACCTCATCATTGCTGGCCCAAGTACTGTTCCAATCCTAAGGAAGTTCACTCAAAGTTCATGCATGTGTTCTTGCTCCGCCCACTGTAACGAGGATGCATCAATGCATCCTTCTGCGAGACTTGGGACAGCAAAGTATCCCATAATGCATTGCAAACCGTTATACTCCAAACAGCAGAGGAGAAAGCTCATAACTGTTGTGTTTTATAACAGAAATGCAAATCAAGAAATATAAAGTTGTATGTTATTGTAAATAGTGTGTAACCTGTGAAATTTGCTGTGTATTTGTTTTTTTTCCAGACACTTCACAATGCCTCAAAATGCTAACTAGCTAACCCACTATCAAAATAAAAGCAGCGTTGCCTTAAATAGCTGTTTTGATGAAAATATTTTTTTTCTTCATTTAACTAGCCTAGTGAACTAGACCAATTCTTGCTTTGCAGAATATATTCACATATATAGGATGGCTTGCCAGGCTATCATTTAACAGCAATAAATGCTGGTATTTTATCAATTTTGATCAAAAGTCTACCAAATACTATACAAATTATATGTATGTTATTTAAGGGACAAACTAGACTTATTTTTATGTCATGTCGTGTTTTAAGCAGCACTTATTGCCATGACGCAGATGCCGTCCTCGTTCTCCCATAGAAGACTGGACTTCCTGCTGTACTAGCCAAGATCATACTTGTCATGTACACAAGAACTTACTAGCGTACTAAGAAACGGCCGATATGAAAGCTAGACTGTCCAAATTCACTGCTGCTCATTTCTGATATAAGTGGTCGCATATCAGCAGCAGGTTATTAAGAAAGCAAAATCCAAGAGAAACATGGTTTATCACACCTTTGAATTTATTTGATTTAATTCAGGGTTTTTCATATATTTGTGAAGATCAAAGGTCAGCAGTAATTTCAAATACTGACAAGCATAAGAAAATTTTCTGTTTCAAGCACAACTGAAGATAAGGACAGTGTTTTCAGTATTTTCTTGCACCAATTTCACTCTCTTTATGTCTGATCATAGCTTCCAGTTTGACTTGCTGTGACTTTTATGTGAACACACACACACACACACACACACACACACACACACACACACACGGGAAGAAAACAGCCATTCCTGTTGCTTGTGTCAACACCGGTTATCACACTTCCATCGTATTTTCCCATGATACATAGCAGACCACCAGACTGCACATTAATCATAAGTCCACAGTTTCGTGTAAAAAACTACACTCACTGAGATCTTTCAGCACATGTCTCACATACTGAGGTTATGCTACTGCAAACTGAAAAAAGGGGGAAATGAGACAAGAGAATCCGGCACCAGTCAAGAGCTGCAGCTCTGACAAAAAGACAATGTTGCCTTCTGGTTCCTGATTCCTAAAATATCTTCTTTTTAGCTGAGGGGAGATATTTTCAACAGAGATCTGAGCCAAGATTGCAAACGAGGAAAAATAAAAGCTAAGAAAATAATTTGGCTCCCCGACAAAACTATCATACAATGGAGAAAATCTGTGGGAGTTCCTGTCTGCTTTGCAAATGAAAACAGGTAGAAAAGTCTGCAGAAATTTGACAGACTGCTGTGTGACAGAGCTATATGCCTGCCTGAGGTGGAGATTTGTAGTCAAGTCAAAAGGGAAATGGATGCATCCCCTAATGCCAAGTATGTGTGTGCTTTGCATGTTAAACACACAGCTGATCACAGCCATCACTGGATTCTCTTGTGGCTCAATACAAGGCACAAAGAGCAGATGGAAGGATCACAAGAACTCCTGATGCCCTCTTTTTTCCATTCATGCTCATTTTAAAGCCTCCTTCTGGAATAAGATGCTTTGTAATTATTCAAGACGCATGGCTAAGTTGTCATTTAAATGTATGTTCTTTATATAAACACTGAGACCAGTCGACTGGCTTCAGTCTTCATTCACATCAAGTAACTGAAGCTGAAGGGAAAACGCTTCAGAAATAGTTCAGCTGTATTAAACCACAACAGAAATGAGTCAAAACAAAGAGGTTATTTCCTGCTAAGTTGATGATTGACAAATCTGCAGCAATAAATATCACAGGAGCTTAAAACAAATAGGATTCGGTTTTATTATAGCAGAACTAAATGTGTCCAGTTTGAAATGCAACAAAATCTTCTAATAACATAGTTATATAGGATAAAATCCTGAAGCCAGCCTATTCACTATTGTTCATAACATTAAAAGGAAAAGGTGATAAACTAAGAAATTCTGGGATTCTAAGACAGTTTAAATAAGGATCAATACATCAGTGAATAAAAAAATACTCTCATAAGTCATTCCATTGAATATAAAGCTAAATGAAGGTGGGAAAAGCCACTAAAAGCACGCGTTCACCTAATTTTTCAACCATAACAGCGTTTCAAAACCAACAACTTGACCTTAACTGCTTATGGACGCTGTAATATTAACGCATGCGCACTAGCACCAGATGTGTATAACATGAATCAATAGTTGGGCTCTCTGTCCCCCTTTTTTAAGAAACTTCTTACAACTTGCTAAACATCTGGACCCGCACGAAACGTATTTACGGAAGAAAATGACGTGTAACAGGAAAACACATGATTGACAGTCGAAACGTCCAATAGTATTCGTGGAATTGACCGTAAACATTCCAAGTAATCCAAGCAAAGCCAATTACCGAGCAAACGGGTGGATTCTTGTAGCTCTCAAGTTAGATAGGTTCACAGAGGCCCCAAACCCCGGGGTAGCGAAATTATCGTCCGAAGATAAATTACCGACGGCCGCAGGGGTAGCCCGCCGGTTGGTCTGACGGTACCGGGCAGTGTCAGCTCTGCCGTAGCAAGCCGGGAAACAATTGGACTGGCCCTGCGACGTGAATAGCCCTCGGTTCCTTGCTGACATGACCATGTTAGAAAGGGAATAGCACCGGCGTTAACAGTATTAAAAAGACACCACCTACCCAGAAATTTTCTAGGAAGTAAGGCGCTATCATCTTGTTCAAATCCTCTTCTGCGCAACTTTTTAATTAGCTGTAATGATATTAAAGCGTAAATCATCCACCGTCCTCCCCCCGTTTGTTATATATCTGCCTTCTTGCCGTTTTCCTCTCCTCTTTCTTCTCCCTCCCCACCGACAGACTCCACCTCCAACTAGGCTGCACTGCGCCTTTCCCCCCGCGGGTTTCTTCCCGAGACGTTGGGAGGAAACAGCGCTGCTAACGGCCGAAGGCGAGGCGGACACCGGGCTAGCTGCTAGCCGGCCGATACGTGGCCTTCAAGTGCTCCTTGGAAATTTCTCAATCCTAAACACAACTCTGAGGAAAAGGAAATTACATTTGCATAAAAGGAAGTTATATAAATATAAACCCACACCAGAGTAAAGTAATATGAGCAATGTATAATACTAGTGGGAAAACTGTATTAAATGATTTTAAAATATCCTGATTCCTATTTTTGGGGGGCATATTCTAACTTTTTTACTTCTGCTAAAACCCTTTGTGATTACAAATAGGATATTTTCCCACTGCAGTTTGAACTATCCAATGTTTTTATTTATTTTTTACCAATTAGGTTGCATATTTTCTAATTATTGTCCTTAATTCCAGTGTTGTTTTTCTTTTATTAAAAAAAATTGTCTTTTACCCACAGGCTGAATTCCCCCTCACACCAACACACTGCTTGAATTAGATAATGGTGTTTCAGGGGCTCATCTGCTGTTATTTTATTTATCAAACACAATTTATGTTAATTGTTTTGACTTAAAATCCAGTCAAACTTTACCTGCTTTTCCTAGTTTCCATCCCAGAGTTTACAGATATGCTTAATTGTTTGCTACCCATCTTTCCATTAGATTTGGTAAAGCATACAAGTCCTCATTTTATACTCAGAACTCACGAGATATGCATTTGTTGCGTTTCCTTCATTCTTTAGGAAGTCATAATGTAACATAATTTGTAACTCACAAGCAAATGCAGAAGCAGCTGTTTTCAATTTATTGATGATCAATATCAAGCTTTGATTACTTTTCTTTGTAGAGAAGATGCTCAGATGTGTATTTATTTCTTATAATCCTGACTTAAACACAAGCCAAAGCATGGTTTTGCAATTTAATATTTAATTAGAAATTATGCAGTCCTTTTTCTGATGTGACAAGGCAGCACAGATCATGCTAATTAGCTTTCATGATGGTACTGTCAACACATGTTTTTGTTGTGGCTGGTTTGTGTTTTAGGAGAAATACCCACATGTAACCAGTTACCAAGCAGCTAGAAAATAATTTTAGAAAGTCTGAACTGATGTTTTAGCTGTGTTCACTCATAAGTGAAATTTGATTGAAAATGATGCTCTTAACTCTTTTGCATGTGCAGGAGGGACAGTCTGCTGACTGAATTAAGCCCTGCCCTGCCCAAAGGTGAGCTGGGATCACCTAATGGCTTTCCTTGAATGGTAACAGTAGGTCACCACCTCTTGGTTAATCTTTTAAAATCTAATAAGATCAACATCTTTCTAGGTTCTGCAAATGATCTCTTTGCAACAAAACCTTTCTGAAACAACTTTATCATTTGGCAAATAAAAAAAAACAAATAAAAAAAACCTGAGGCTCATAATAATGTAAACAATTTATTGGAACAATGTACAGATTCAAGCAATGGTAATCAGTCACACCCACCATGTCATCTTACAAATATTACAAAATTACTACAATACAATATAGAGTCTTTGCATGATCCAAAATATTTGGTGGCCCCAAAAGTAGTTTTTTAAATTTAGCAGCTTATCAAAAAAATCAAACCGTGTCTATCAAAATGATGATTTTGCTTTTCTTAGCAAAAAAGATGAAGGCAGATAATCTAATCAAGGCTAATTGAATTACAGAATAAAGGAGCTCCTTGCCCAGACATTCCTAACTAGTAGTAGGTGCTTTATAAAATACTATTTTCAGTAAAGCTTTGTAGAAAGTCAAACTTAGATCTGCAAACACTGCATTTATGACATGTTTTGAACTTGCAAACTTTATTTGATACCCTAAAGTTATTACAAAACACCAAAATCTCAAATTATACGCTCTTGTGGCATCGTGTAGGGATTATGCCACTTGCTTAAATCCAATCACAATGACAGACAGTAGATAAAGCATGTGCAAGTTCTCACTTGTAAATTTTCTACCCATTTTAAAGTTTTAACCACAATTTTGACAACTCAGCGTTGCACACACTTGTCAATTATCGCCCAGGATTACACGTTTCTCACACGAAGGACGAGGTTTCTACTACTCTAGTTGTCGAGGGGATGCATAAAAGGCAAACACGTCGAGGAAATCATTAAAAACAAGTAACACTGGAACAAAAACAACCTGAGGTTAACACAAATTCAAGTGGAGAAACAACTACAAATGTATAGCAGCGTTCAAGTCAGAAAGACAGCACAGTAATAATGGGCACTAGTTTTCGTGTGTGTTATTTTAGACCTACAATCTTTCAATGAAAGAATAACAGGATGGCGAACACACCCCATCGAACTCAGCTGGAATGTGCCAGACACAATCACAACACAACAGGAAATGATGAAACGCACAAACGAGGATTTGCCTCTGTATTCCATGATGCATTACATCTCATTAGAGCTAAAAACAGTCATTATTCCGTGTTACGATCGTTTATTCATCAATTGTATCAAGGTGATTATTCCAAAGGGGTTCAAATGAAGGCAACTGGACTTCATTTGAACCCCTTTGGATTAGCATGACCTGGATGACCGAGAACCTTCACCATCAAGGTGATTATTGCATTAGCTTTAAGCATTTTAGCAGCAAGTTATTAATTGTTGTGAGGGATTCGGCTAAACCAGCCATTCAAGCACATTTTAGGTGCATGTTGTTATGCATTACAAAGAATTAAACACTGTAGTTTTTACTCTGGCCAGCAGAGGAAAAAAAAAGACTAGCTGGGTTAAAAAAACAAGTTACTACCACTTCAACCCATCATGGAATACATTCAGGCCGTAACTTAGACAGACACTTAAAAATAATCACCAAACAGCGCGAAACAAGCAACATTCTCAACTTTCACAGTATTTTAAAACTAGAAGAGGGAAAAGTTCAGGGAGAGCACTCCGAGCAAAAGGTTTGTGCGAACATACTTCTTAAAATGTTAACTGAAGCTCCCGTCCCTCCCGCAAACCCTCGTCCCGCTAAGTGTCGGGGTGGGAGGGGCCACCAACATGCAAGAGATGACAGCATCCCACGGTACCCCACAGAGACAAGCACCCAAAAACATTACATCCTCAAGATCATGCTTTTAGCACAGGAAGCAGAACAACCAGTAACAAAATTTCAGTACATTGAAATTAAAGAGTGAACATTTTTTAACTTTGATTGGACTGACAGCAAAAATCACAAAAGAAAAGCTTAGAGAGACAAAGTTTGAGTCGTCGTAGTGTTCCATAAAAATACATATATGTAATGACCAGCACAGGTTCCTAACCTGCATCCTCTTCATTTTTCCTTCAGAAGGCTCGGACATAAAAAAAAAAAAAAGCAGCTGAAGCTTCGATATGCTTGCTGATACATGGCCATGTCACATTCACGCCACAGAACAAAAAGATGCACTCCAACGTTACGTCACAGTCGAGATGTTACAGCACCTAACCCGAGTGTGTAAACCCCGTCATGCTACATCACAGACAACTGCTGCAGTTCTCTGGCAGAGGAAACAAAGAGTACTGTAAAATACGCATTACATCATCAAAGAAGAACCCTATCGAGTGGCAATGACTGCTGTCAACACACATCACTAATGTTCAACAGCTTTCCACGATAATATAAGCATGCTACCTATTAGCCAGAAAGGCTGCCTCGTAAACTGTGCTCTGGTGACACAGTGGGCAGCCTCTGCCCTGCTTTAAGTATTAAAACGCTAAAAGAATCTTTTACAGGTGATCACTTCTAACATGGAGGGTTGTCCAGGGCTCAACCTACTATAATGCACGCATGGCATTAGCTGCTACTCCTCAACGTTAAGCTAGAACACATCCTGATGAGAAATCAGCTTTACTCCTATTCTTCATTATAATTCCCATAAATGCATTTCTGCACTGAAAACCTTATTTGGAATAATTTTGTCCTAATTCAACCCCCAAAAAGCATTTTACTTTTCTCGTTTGTTTTTACAGAATTTTCTTCAGTAGTTCAGAAAAGATCAAATAACCAAAAACAGAAGGTGATGGTTTCCGTTTGTGATGTGATGACATGAATGTTCCTCCCATGGTAAAGGTCGAACCGTCGGCCTCGTTCCCCCGCTAGCTTGTGCGTAAGGGGGTGCTGAGAACTGCAGCTCCCACCTCCTCCCTCCCACCCCGTCCACCCAGTCGGGGAGGGGTCGGCACCCTTTCCCTTCCCGCAGCAGGCAGACCCTTCCCCCCAGTAAAGGGTAACGTGTTCCCTGGGATGGTTCCCTGTAATGTCTCCCACAGTGAATGACCTGTTCAGGAAGAAAAAAAAAACACTTTTATGGCCTTTTTCCTTTTAAATCACTGAACTAAGAGCGTTTTGTATCATTTGAATTCATGATCAGAGAGGAAACTAACCCCGATGATGAGGCACAGTGCTGTGGAAACCGCTACACCCCGTAAAAGGTTGCCAGCCGTTCCTTCAGCGGCATTGGGAATTGATCCGAGAAGCGTCTCCAGTTTTCCTCGCCCACCTGGTTCTTGAACCCGTGAAGGATCTGAAACGATACACCGTGAAAGGATCGTGCCAAGTTATAGCCGAGCACCGGCTTTTAAAATAGATCCGACACATGATGGGATTATTATTAGAACGTGGAGCGTAGGAGCTGCTATTCCTGCCTGGAATCACTGAAGGAGGCAGGTGGGAGACACGTTACACGCCACTGGAAACTTTTCACTACCTCTTTAATCGTTTGTGCAATGAAGTATTTTATTTACCTTGTAGAACATTTCTCTGAGATCATCTTTTGGGTTTACCCAGGAGGCCACAGCGTCGCAGAAGAATATAAAGTCCTGTTCCACAGAAGAAACGTGAGGCAACAGATGAACTGAAAAGAGCTACAGGTGATCAGAGCCGGACCTCACCTGCACCACGCCTCCAGGATTTACACTGATCATGGTGCAAATTCCTCTGAAAGCAGAGTCTTTCTCCTCATTGTCTCTTATGTTTCGCAGAGAGGTGCACCTGACGACAGGGGATGGCCGATTCAACATCAAACTTAACAACACAATCATCCAGCAACTCTTTTAGGAACATTCATCACTAACACAGGTTTAGCTACGTAAATAGAACCGTCTACTGCATCCTGTTTTATTATCAATGCTTTGTTTTTTCTTAGCTGTAAAGCATGTCTACGTGAGGGAAAAACTTCACGACCTGCAAGTTCTACAACACATCAAGCATGCACACAAACAGATTAGAGTAAAACATTTGACATTTAGAGACAGCTACACCGGTTTCTAAGAACTTTACTTTGGTCTATGAGCAGTGTGTAGAGCAACAGCTCATGTATAGCACCTTGAAGTTAGCATTACTTTGTATTTTCTTATTTTCTGACTGGAGAGGACTGGGGTCGTTTTTGGACAGGGACATGCAGCCGGGTGACTATGAGAGGAGAAAGGGATTTAGGAATGCTCGTCGGCATTAAAGGCATCCTTTCTCCGTTGTTGATCCAGCAGGCATGTGACAAATCTGATCCCATGCATCGTCTAAGTTGTTAGCAACAATTAACAATGGCAAAAAACAAAATTAAACAAATTAATATATAATAAATGAAGGTGCTACTGAGGCAAAAAACAACCAAATCACAAGTAGGACCTAAAAGAGGGCAGGGTTAGTCACATGGTTGGCAAATGATTACAAACTGATAGGAAAAAACTAAAAAAAGAGCTCTTTTGAGAGGGAAAGAGAGGAAGAAAAGAGGAGAGCAACAGGCGGAGAAAAGGGAGGAACAGGCGACAGAGGAGAGGAAGAGCAGAGAGGAGATGAATTAAATAAAAGATTGAATAATACACACCAGGGTCTTATAAACTGCTGTAGCATGGGTGCCACCTCTTGAGGACAAACGTAACCAAGACGACCAATTGTTATTGCTAAGGTAACGCAATCACGGTTACACACCACCAAACGCCAACGAAGACATGAGCAATGAGGAGGGGGGAGGAGAAAAAATAAAGAAAAAACAAGACTCAGAGACATAAATCAACAGAATCTGTGTATGATAATAAAACAGAAGATTTCACTAGCGTTGATTGTTACTGCCCCCTCGGTCACGGGGAGGAATGTAAAATATGGCACTCTAAAAAAAAAAGACATACATAACGTTTAAGGGAGAAGACATTGACAGCTTTGACAAGACATTCATAGAAAAGGCAAACAATGGCTTCCAGAAATCCTACAGATCAATTCATTCGTTTGACTCCAGATGCTCTGCAGACACACGCTAGCTAAAGGTGCAGCGTGTGCAAGGGACCGGCCCGATTTTAGATTTCTCCCTTAAACTCACAAATGTTAATTTTCAGAAGAAACAAATGCAATTTTTTTAAATTGAAATAAATGACAGATTACTTCAAGCCAACTACATGGAGGGAGACTGACTAGTATCCAGCACAGCAGGTTCTTATGAGGCAGAGAGGAGGCAGACCTAAGTTTAAGAGACACAAAACTATGCAACATTCTCATTAACAAACAGGCATTTATGAACAATCCAATGACACATGCAGAAAGCAGATGGTATGCTCATTAGAGTAAAGTTCAGTGCAGGATCAGCTGATCAGAGAAACTTTGGAGTGCCGCCGCGGCGCGCTCCAACGACTCACAGCCACGGCCGCCGTTAAAACGTCAACGTGGTTGAAAAATCCAAAATTCCTTTTTTAAATTTCATCTTCTCTGAGATGTTTTCAATTTTTCAATTGAAAACATACACCAGATGCAGAAAAAGGGTCATTCAGACATTTAAAAAAACAAAATAGTTGTTGTGAGATTTAGTTTCTCATCATCGTGAATCCTGCATCAAACATCGGCCATTTTTCAACAACATTTAACATCTATAGGCAGATATGCATTCACGTTTAAAGAACAGTAAAAAAAAGCAACACGTAAACTTGACAGCAAACAAACAGGTACATCTACAGAGTCCCTACTTCATCTGTGATTCTGGCAGGTCACACTTCACCCTTGCATGCATGTTTCACTTAGATTGTCATTTATGACTCATCGAATTATGGTTTTCAGATCAAATGAAGCAAAAGCAGAGTGTAACCACTAGGAAAGATGAAAGTTTTGCTAAGCTAAGCTAAGTTTAGGCTTTTTCTCTATCATTCTGGATAGATTACTGTTAACCTGATCAGACACAAGCCAAACGTTTCCTTTTGTTGTTTCCTTCATGTGTCGTCAGTCCAGATTAGTGAACTCAAAGACTGGGCTCTTACGTGGTTTTGTCCATTTCAAGGGTGTCAGGAATTTAGAAGCAGGGCTTGCCTGCGGTTTCTTTAAAAAAAAAAAACAATCTCAGCTCTAGAGGCTTCAAGTCGCAAATCAACACCTGAAATACTCCAGAGAAACCAGCAAAACCTGTAAGGCTCATTCTTTGGGAAGGATTGTTTGAACAGAGATTATAAAAGGGCAGGACAGGTGTGTGTGTGTGTGTGTGTGTGTGAGAGAGTGAGAGAGTGTGAGTGAGTGAGTGAGTGAGTGAGTGAGTGAGCGAGCGAGCGAGCGAGTGAGCATCTCCCTGCGTGTGTGGTAACCTGGCTGGCTGGCTCAGCACTACCACCGTGTGGTACCTGTGTTTTCCAGTAGAGTCTTTGGAGTATTGGGTCTGTTTATGATCTCCACCAGCTGGTGCAGCACCATGGCAATGTATGGCTGCATCTCAGGGCCTGGGGGTTGAGGTGAAAACAAAAAATGATGTTAAAGATTCAAAGGAAAAAGGGAAAAAAATGTCTGTTTGTTCTTTTTTCTGGGGAAAGCTCACCCATTTGTATAGAAATCTCTCCGATTGCCCATGTTGCGTTGTTGCAGACTGATATTAACTCTGGGTTTAAGTTGGTACCTAATATTGGCATAAAATCAGCTGAAAGACAAAAAAACAAACTCAGTGACTGACTGTCAGCTTCCTGGCTAGCAGAGCGTCAGAGACACCCCGTTACTTACCGATGCAAGGCTTCACATGCTGGAAACACGCCTTGGTGAGATCCCCGAGCAGAGCAAAAGAGCTCTGGCGCACTTCTGGCATTTTATCCTGAGCAGATGAGAGAAAAGGAAACACAGTGAGCGAGGTAAGTCCGGTTATGAGTCCATCTGGAAACACAACGACAGCTCGTCACCTGCATGCACTGGTACAACAGAGTGAGGATGTTGCTGCGAGCAACCAGCTGCTCAATGGTGCCTCCCAAACCCTCAGCCAGTCCACTCAGAAGATCCAAAGCAACGATCATGAAGTCTTTATCTGGGGCCTCATACTGGTCTGGCTGGGACTGATGAAGCTTCAAGGGTGAAGAACAGCTTTCAGCTGATGCAGTAATAAACTGAGCGATGAGTGTGTGATCTTACACACTCACCATAGCCTGAGCAAGGGTCTTCTGGACCAGGTTGACACATCGCTGGTAAACAGGCTCACAGTAGGGCAGGAAGCCACTCTGCAGGGCTGTGGCTACAGAGGACAGACACTGAAGGAGGAGATAATCAGTGACCCTTTCAAACCACATCACTGAGATAAAACATGAATCAAAACCACCGAGTGTTGTTGTCTGCAGCAAATAAACTCACTTCTAATAAGGGGAAAAGATCTTTGTCTTCATCTTTGAGCTGGTTCCATTTCTGTATCAATGGCGGCATCAACATCTGGATGTACTCCTAATAACAGACATACATCATGCTCCTGTGCAAACTTAACACGTCCATCTAAGAAGTAATGTTTTACCTTCCAGGGTAGGCGGTCTACATTTACAACACCTGGAAGTACACTTACCACCACCAGCGTGACACGGGCAAAAATAAGGAAGCAGACTTAAACAGAACAAACAGGAAGAAATTCAAGGGCCAGTCAAAGCTGCACATGCAGCTGTTCTGCATACCGGCTTATTGAGATGGTGTCCCACTGAATCTGCCAGCGTTCCTATGGCGTCATAAAGAATGAGCAGGTTCTTGTGCTGGTACTTGCTGAAGGCAAACACCAGAGTATCCAGGATGAACGCCAGGTAGGGCACCAGCTCCGTGCACGCCTCTTCCTCCAATGTGGCAAAGGCACTAGAGGAGCAAAATGAAACACAAAATACGTCAAACACGTCTCAAGTGTGTCGGGACGATTTCCTTCCTTACCTGCATGCAGCCTCCTGAACTCGCTTGTTGCTATCTAGAATCCGTTTGAGCAGCTCGGTCATTAAAGGCTTCAGGTAAACATCTGGAGGCTGGCTGACGACCCAGTGAGCGTAGCGGCTCAGCGTCCAGCAGGTGATGGATCGCACCAGTGCCTTTTTGTCGGACAGACACTGGATGAGATGTGGGATGAGCTCGGGCAGATAAGGAATCATGCCTTGCATACAGCCTGCAGAAAAAGGGACACCGATGTCATCCCTAGCAGGTTCTTCTTCTGATGGTTCCAGTTTCTTCCTTCGTACCTTCAGCGATGGCCCCCAGCACCAGGATGCCCGACTCTTTCACCACCCACTCAGGATGGAAGAGCAGCTCTTTGAGCAGCGGCAGGATGTGCAGCAACAGATCATCCCTGAACACGTTGGCCAATACGTCCAGAGCTGCTGCGGAACACTTTCCTAACGTTCCAGAGAGAGAGACACGGAGCAAAGAGCAAACACAAGACAATACACGGACACTTTCCTTTAATCTCAGTCAAAACAACAGGGCAGGTAATGAATCACGCCTCGGGACGATCAAACTCACGCAGGTTCCAGTCAGAGATGGTGTCATCATCATCCAGCTCGTCATCCTCGTCATCATCTTCCTCAATCCCATCTCCCTCGTGCTGCTGGGCGACCGTGCGGGAGCGATGGAAGCGTGGTCTGATGTCTTGCTCGTTGTCTGGAATGGCCTCGTCCTCCTCGATGTCCCCCTGAAGCCCAGTGGACAGGGTTAGCCTTTGTGCTGCAGGTGTCTGATTAAAACCTGAATTATTGGTTAGTGTTTGTCCAAAGAACCAACAGGACAGGATTTATTAGTACGGTCCAGGCAGCTTAATTCAGCCGCGTGTCATGGAGCAGTTCCTCTGGTCCACATATCAGGGGATATAAACTGACCTTGAGCAAGATAATGTCAATCTCGGAGTACTTCATCCCGTTGACAAGTACAGGAATGAGCCTGGAGCAGAAGCAGGAGATAAAATGGTGAGAAAAAAAGGGGCGAGGGTAGGTTGAAGCTCACAGGCAATCCCTCATATCTGATTCATAGTTTGGGGTCAATGAGGCACCTTAAGGACAGACGCTACACCTGAGGTCGACACTTGGAAAGGTTCTGAATCATCTAATATTTTCTCACTGCCAAGGCCGTCGTAAATCAGCAGCTCTTAAAAGTTCAGAGTTACACAAACGTGTGTGTGTGTGTGTGTGTTCTTACTGGGAGAGGTGATTGCACAGCACTTCCTTACACACCGGCTGCTCTGCTAGTGTGAGCCAGAACTCACAGGCCTCTAAGGCAACATTCTCATCCTGGTCCTGAGTCCTCTGGAGCATGTACTGCCATAAGGACAAAAGAAGACGGGGACATTTCACCTGGCATGCCTTTAAATACTTCCTCAGCCTAAAGCATCAGCAGGTCATCCTCAGGAACGTCTAACAGATGAGGGCTGATTTTCTGCTTTTAGATCATCAAAACATTTAATTGACCAAAACCAAACCCATCATTTGTCATTTAGTAACTTCTAAACATGTCTTTTAAAAAGCTCCATCAGTAAACACGTTTCCCTCGAGGGTAATACACGCCACTGTGTTTTTATTGGGAACATCTGCAGTTCTAACAAATATTTATATCTGCTGGATTTCACGTGGAACCAACTCAAAAGGATCCTTGGCGTCCTCGTTTGTCTGCAGGAAGAAACAAATCCTCCGCCGTGACATTTTTTAGGGTTTGGCGTCGGACGGGCTCACCTCTACGATGTTGTGCATGTGCGGCAGGAGACGGTCGAGGCGAACCTCCAGCAGCATGACGAGAGCTCTGCAAACGTTCTTCCTCACTTCTGGCTCCTCATCAGTTGCCAGAGCAAACAGGTTCTATCGAAGATGCAAAGCACCACATTAAATAACAACAACTGGAAACATGAATTAAAAAAGAGCAAGGCAGTTAAAATGACACTGAACAGAAATGGTCAGACATATTTTTAACTCGGGCTTAAACTTGACGTTTTCCTCCGACTTGCCTCGATGAAAGGGTCGATGTGAAGCATGAGCGCCTGAGTCCTGCTGATGATGAACTGATTGACACAAGCGATGGCGTGAGACCTGCAACACAGGAACCGCCACTTGAGAACCCCATCAACCAGCTGAACACTAAGAAAGCTGCCTGTGTGTTCGTGTGTGTGGAGCTCCTTAAACAGTCAGCAGCAGCTTTCCTCCCACAGACCAAAAACACGCAGGTCAGGTTAACGGAAGATTCTAAATGATGCAAGTCCAAACTGCGGCCCTCGGCTACATTTCAAAAATAGAAATAATCTGTCTGTCGATGCAGATAAAAACATTTTCATGTTCCAGTAAAATGAAATCTTTTTAAAAATGCTAAAGGTTAAGTCCTGGGGTCTTGTTCACGAGTGAGGGAAAGATGGAGCGTGAGATTGTTAGACGGATTGGTGCTACGTCTGCAGAGATGCGGGCGTTGTACCGGTCTGTCGTGGTGAAGAGAGAGCTGAGACGAAAGGCAAAGTTCTCGATTTACCGGTCGATCTACGTTCCTACACTCACCTACGATCACGATGGTCACCTATGGGTAGTGACCAAAAAACGAGATCACGGATACAAGCGGCCGAAATGAGTTTTCTCTGCAGGGTGTCTGGGCTCTCCCTTAGAGATAGGGTGAGAAGCTCGGTCATCCGGGAGGGGCTCAGAGTAGATCTGCTGCTCCTCCACATCAAGAGGAGCCAGTTGAGGTGGCTCAGGCATCTAGTTAGGATGCCTCCTGGACGCCTCCCTGGTGAGGTTTTCTGGGCACGTCCAACTTAGGAGGAGACCCAAAGGTAGATGATGGAGGGACTATGTCTCTCGGCTGGCCAGGGAACGCCTTGGGGTCCCCTCGGAGGAGCTGGCCCAAGTGGCTGGAGAGAGAGACGTCTGGGCCTCTTTGCTTAGGCTGCTGCCCCCGCAACCCGACTCCAGATAAGCGGAGGAAACTAGACGGATGGTTAAGTCTAATTCAAATGGTTAGTTTTTTATTTGTTAGGGCGGCCGTGGCTGAACGGGGAGAGCTGTTCAATCCCCCAGCTGAAGCGTCCCGACCCCTGAAGTTGCCCCCGGCTACCCCAGGGTGTGTCAAATGCAGAGAACAATTTCCCCAAGGGAATCCATAAAGTATAAGTTATAATTGTTATAATCAGACCACAAACACTCACTTGTATCAGGATTGTAAAAATCATTCACAAGTTTTGACTAATAACAGGTGAAGAGTGACCCAGATCTTTAAGTTGTAGAAGGTCTGAAATTTATTTTTAAGACCCAAAAAAGTAGAAAATCATCACATCTATCAGCTCTCATTAAGGCAAAGGTATGAGACCCGGTTTCTGCCTCTGATCTTTTCTACAAAAAAATAATAACTGTTCAATTTCATTAAATTATTTCATGTTTAATATATTATTAAAAACTTGTTTGCCCCTGAGAAAGAACTTTAAACTACTTTATTTTGTCTCTCGTGTTAAAAAGTTTGGACACCCGTGCTCTAAAATGTCCCTAGGTGTGAGGGGGCGTGTCCTAGGGCTGGGCGATATGGCCTAAAATCAATATCACGATATATTGAGGAGTTCACCTCGATAACGATAAATGGACGATAACTACATGTGTGCGCTAAAACAAAAGTTGTCCACTAGATGGGGTTGTCACGTGAATTACGTTGAGTCACGTTGTCATGTGACTCCAGGTGGTGCAGCTTCTTAAAGGGACATGAACGTTGCCAACATGCACACATCTTTTCATTTTTTTATTACCAAATTTATTGGCATGGGAAAAAGGATATCGGTTAGAGTCAGAAATTTCAATAAATTTTCAATTTATCGCCCAGCCCTAGCGTGTCCTATTTGTCCCTGTGTGACCCACTGATGGACTGGTGACCAGTCCAGCGTGTCTCCTGCCTCTGACAGCATCCAGCTCCCTGCTGAGGAATACGTGCTACAGGAGATGAGTGTTTTCTATTTAACTTAAAGCCTAACATGTCATCATTTACACAAAAAGTATAGAATTTAAATTATCTTAAGAAAAAAATAAGTGAAAACAAACTAACCAATCTGCTGTACTGACATGAACGCTGTTGATAAACATTATATTAGTAGATCTCCTAAAAGACAACAACCATAAAAGGCATCAACTAAAAAACAAAAAAAAGTGATGATACCTAATTTTAGGACTGCTGTGCTTGAAAAACTGCAAGAATTTGGGGATCATGATGTTAAGAGGACGATCCAGCATGTCGCTGTCCAGGATCTCCGCCGAGTCTTCACAGATCTTCTGCAGGGCTCCAAAAGCTCCCTGGAGACAAAGAGATGTGAGAGGGGAAAATTCAAATAGGCACAGAATAAATCCAGTTCGTGTGAACGCAGAGCAAAACGTAATAACGCTGCAAACCGGCTGAGAGTGGAGGAGGTCGTGTCTGAAAATACTGATGAGCAGCAGAAATACGACCAGTAAGGCAGGTTAGACTGCAGGGTTGGCCTTAGAGATAAAAGGGTTTTGTGATTTCTGTTCACCTTTTGGTTTCGTCTTAAAATTCCACTTTACCTAGCAGCAAACGTTCAATGGGTTTAAAGGTTTGTTCCTTAGTGATTACACACACACACACACACACACGCACACACACGCACAGAGAAACAATCCACTGTTTAGTATGCATGCTCATAATGTTCTGCACAATTCAGTGTCTCTCTCTTTCTCTACTTCCCAGGAAAAAATAAAACACAGCCTGGAAGCAGATAGAAGGAACAGCACAGACAGCGGTGCTGTGTGAAATGTGTTTCCATGGAAACCGCTCCCACGTCGGCATCCCTTTTAGGCGACAGACACAGAGCAGTCTCAAAAAATGTGGAGAATAAGAAATAAGACAAAGAAGGTAGAGTGTCAAGGTCACGAACGGCAAAGACGAGGAAATTCTGAATTAATGTCCTTCATTGGAATGCGACGCACTAACCGGAATAATGGAAAAGCCTTTATGAAATTTTAGAAGGAATAAAAAATGAGCCCTACAAGTTCTGAGGCTTTGAATTAGAAAGAAAGAAAATCTGATTTCGATGTGATGCACACGGCTGATAATACGCATCAACATCATTTGTGCCACATTTAGCTGCGAGGACAACAAATCTACCAAAGTGTTCAAAACTACACGCTGAAATATCGCTCCATAACCTGTCTTATGTAAACAAACAAACAAACATGAAGGGCAAGACAAAAGACCGCTCCGTCAGTGACGTCAAAACAACACCGGCGTGCTGGTGTGAGGGTGGAGAAGGGCAGAGGAATGAGAGTGTCCTGAACGGCTTTCTGCTCACAACTCAAGGTCATCCGGTGCAGGAGCCAAACCCCGCAGGTGACGACAAGCCGGAGCAAAGACAAAGATGCTTCCAGACTACTGAACAGCCCTGGAAATGGGTAAAATAAGAATATTAGTCCTATGCACAAACATCAGCGCATTTACTCATAAAGAAAGTGACCTGACCTCGAGAACATGACTGCTACCACGTGCCAGCTGCCATTCATCTAAACAGTCAAACAGCTCAGGCTAAACCTATATAAAGCCATACGCCCACACCGACATCCAACACACCTGCTGGTTACTTTTTATAGAGCAGCAGAAGATGAGTAGAGTGTTTTGACATGACTAGAGGCTCTTCCTCCAAACTCAAACAGGAACTTGTTGAAGGGCTGAAGCTCTCTGATGCTGCCAGGGAGGTTTTTTATACAGTTTCAATTAAGCCTAGAAACCGTAGACTGGTTACAAGCAAACACATCCCAAAACAATATCAGAGTCCACGTAGTGGTGACAGGATAGATTATTTATGAAAATTAATAACAAGAGCACATCCTGGCTAGTAGAAGCTAACCATTAGCATTAGCAACTCCACCACACAGCAGAACTCCTCCAGGCTTGTGTTATGTGTGGAGATAACACATCAACGTTGCAGAGCAAACAGAGTCAGTGGTAGAGTCGTGTTTCTGTTAGCCAATCAGAGGAGAGATGTCTGATGAGCAGGAAGTAAAACTCCAAATCCTGCCGTTTTCTGCTCTGCTCTCGTCCGACTAACTTCTAGTTCCTGAAACAAGAGCGCAGAGATTTTTCCCTGCAGAGATCGACTCACAAAGCGCTAATTCACACTAGAGACCACTGCACATGTGTTTAAAAAACGAGTCAACTTAGTCTTGAACTAATTTCGAATTTTAGGAACAATTTCTTCTCCGGCACCAACTTAATCTTCAAAATCAGACATTAAGGAGCTTTCCAGCCTCCAAGCTGCTTTTCAAAAACGTAGCAACTCCGCTAAAGGGTTCTTATATTTGGTTGCTGTTCAGTGTTAAGCCTTTCGACACACACACACACACACACACACACACACACACACACACGCACACACACACACAACTTCAAGATCCTCTGCAGTAAATAGCTGACCTAAATCTAAGTCTGAATCAGCTTTATAGGAGAGCGTGGACGTGGTTCCACATGAGGGAAATGCAGTTTCTGCCTTAAATTCAGAAAAAAAAACTGTTCCCTGAAAGTGGAGGACACAGTTACACCCCATCCACCCACCCACCCACACACACACACACACACACTTCAGCTAACAGCTCAACCCGTTTCTACACCCATACCATACTAGAGTAAAAATCTCAACGATCAGTGCAATAATTCCACTATCACTGCTTCCAGGACAGATTTAGTTTTATGTAGATGTTTTCATATCTACCATTTTTCTTATATATTTACTTTCTTTTGATCTGCTATGTCTGGTTTCTCTGTGTTCACCTACAGAGACAATAAAGGCTTCTGATGATTTCTGACATCATAAATAAAGGATTTATGAGCAGTGTTACACAAACAAACTACCTTACTGGGATGTATGCCATCACTGCTACATACTGTAGTGTGTGTGAGCTGATTTCATCAAGATCTGAGAATATTTGAAGCTTTTGTTGCAAAGCACTGGAGAACTGATAAGAATTAAACTGTGGAGCGATCAGAAAGGTAAAGATGCTCGTTAAAATCCCAAAAAACGGGACACAACAATGGATTAGAGATTACAAATAAACATTCAGGAGACCTTTTCTTGCAGATGTGCTCATAGTAAAAAGCTATTCTGGGTGATTATGTGTGAAATGCCAGAAAATGGGGTCATATGGTTTTCTGGTGAGGACAGAAAGAGACTGATGATGAATAATCTGTAGCTGCTGCTCCAGCTGTGAGGCTGCCTTAAGCTCATCTGGCCAGCAGGATTCCATCCAGATGCTGCTTTACGGCCGAGCCAGCTCTCCTCTTTAATAAACCAATAAACAAGTACACTGCACACACGTTTCCCCACACAGTCAGATATTTTCATTTCAGCTTGTGCATTTTTCTTTCCGTCTCACACTGGAATGACGAACAGTTGCAGCAAAAGTCACTTGTCTCACTGTTACTGAGCAGAAGGTGGGCAGGCACAAGCATTCGTGTTTGACATATAAATACACTGAGGAGGAGTTGCGAGTGCAAGCCTCGACACCTGGAGTGTCCGTCCTCACCTCACACGTGTTGTAGTCCTCAGAATCCAGGAGCAGGCAGAGTTTAGGCAGGAGCTCGGGCCAGTTCTGTAGCTCTCCTTTGGACGCGATGGTGGTGATGAGGATGCCTGTGAAAAGAGATTTAAGAAAAAATAATGATTAAAAAACTGAATGGTTACAAATCTGTAGGAAAACAAGAACTTAAAAGTACAGCTGTCTTTTGGCTAATGCTCTTTTTGGCCCTTCCTGCCAAACAAACACAGGCAGGTCCTAGTGCATCTGCTTCATACGAAGCATCAACATGAAACTGAACTGCAGCTGTGAGGTCGCCAAGTTTAGACTTACAGATAAATAAAAATCAACATTAAAAATCTCTAAACAAGCATCTAAAATACATTCAGATTTAACAGATAAATCAAGTTAATTCACTTTGTGAGAAGAAAGAAAGCTAAGATTACAGACGTGTTGGAATTTAGTCACATTTTAAATGATGATAATTGACCCGCACCTGTGTAGCACCTTTCAAAGTCAGAGGACTCCAAAGCACTTTACATTACAGCGCATCATCCATTCACACACACATTCACACGCTGGTGATGATGAGCTACAATGTAGCCACAGCTGCCCTGGGGCGCATCGACAGAGGCGAGGCTGCCGAGCACAGGCGCCATCAGTCCCTCCGACCATCACCAGCAGGCAACGTGGGTTAAGTGTCTTGCCCAAGGGCACAACAGCAGAATTCTCTCGCGGATGCTGGGATCGAGCCTACAACCCTCCGATTACCGGACAACCTGCTGCCCCAGATTTTAGAACCTGCAATGCCAAGTGAGGCTGGACAATGCCTCGGTATTCTCAGATACATAAAGTACAGATCCTAGTTTTTCTACTAACGTTTACTAGTTTCACGCTCGATTCCTACTGAGTTTCTTCTGTTTTATGTTTCAACATTTAAATTCCTCCTATAATAATTTACTTATTTGTTACCAATACCCAACGAGTCAGAAATAGTGACGTAAATGAACCCAGCTCAGGACTACACAGTAACCAGCTCATTTTTACAGTTATCTATCAAATCCCATTAAACAGCTGCTGCACTTTGACTGTGTCCCAGCTTTGAACTGGATCCTGTTCTTTTTTCTGGACAGTGGAAAGGTGAAGGACAAACATGCAGAGATGTCCTAAAGACACGTTTGGATATAATTTAGTCACGGCTTTTCTTAAATCTCTACAATTACTGATATTTTGGGGAGAAAAAAAAATCGGTCAAGTTAAAACTGAAAAGCTCACTTTGTTGCTGATATAAAAAAAAAGACAATATGTGACGCTGCAGCAGATTCAATTTACAGTAAAATGCTGTTTAAATGTTCTGGTGCATATTAAAAATGGTAAATCAGTAATAGAAACTTAAACATGCTGTGATACTTTTCTTGATACAGGAAAAATAAAAACCTGAACAGATTTAATCCTCATGTTCTTCTGGTGTTATTAGCGTTCTGCTACCATCTCTTATGATAACGGGCGTGTCAAAACGATGTCACATAGGTGCGTGCACGAACACAACTTACCCACGGTGGCCCGAATGAGGGGGGAGGAGTCTCCGATGTTCTGGAGGCACTCGCTTTTGATGAAATCAGAGACGCCATTGGGGAAGTTCTGATAGTGGGCTTTCACGTTGTTTTTCAGAATCAGACCGCTTAGGGAACGAGTCGGTTCGTCTTTGAAGAGATGGGGGGTGAACAAGAAAAGAAATGTTTTAGCTGGAACAATCACTGCTTTCCAATTAGATTATGTCTACATTACAGATATGTACATAAACACTAAACTGAGAAAATGGTGTAAGAGATCTAATATTTATTATATTTTTATTATTTATTTATTCACTTACGTATTCATTATTATTATTATTGTATTTTTTTACAATTGGTCAAGAAAGTCATGATCTACTGTATACTCATCTGGAATACTATTCTATGTATTTAAATTGTTTTCAAAAAAAATCAAACCCCAGCTCATCAAACCTATGGCTTTTTAGCATCCAACAGTGCCGCAGCCTTCTAATAAAACATCTCAACACCATTTGGGTCGTGTACTTTTGCAGACAGTCAAGATAAAAGTTGTGTCTATGCCAGGAATTAGGTTTAAAATTAGAGTGACCCACATTCAGAGCGCCACATCATCTCCGGCAAAGATGCCATTGGGTCACTCAAGTCATGGCCACACAGAGCTGTCACTGATCAGCAACAGAAACAAAACAAAAAAATACACCCCTAAAACATAACACACCAAAGCAGACGAACGGGCCGCTTACCTTCTGATTTTAATTTAGTCAAAACAAAAATCAAATAGTTGTTAAAGTCTGGATACTGGTTCAGCTGCTCCAGTCTCTGGAGAAAAATGGATGAGGAACACAACGGTACACACACAGGATGTAAAATCTGTGGAACAGCAATGATGCTACAGGATGTTCTTCTTGTCTTCCCATCCACATTATGATGAAACAGCTGCGTAAATGCGTCTGAGTGGTGGTGTAATGTAACAGCATAATGGCACAAGTGTGTGTGTGTGTGTGTGTGTGTGTGTGGTGGGGGGTCATAAATATGTCGTTTGCAGTGACTGGATGCTGTTAGTGTCCAGCCAGATGGCGTCTTTAGGGCAACATCGCCCGTGAGCTAATGATGCAGCACATATGAAAGGTTACATAAGCAAGTCATTTAGGATCAGCCACACAATAACAGAACATGGACCCACGGTAGATGATCTTTCTACTCTACATCACCACACGATGACAAGAGATAATAAAGCGTCTAGAGGAGGCAAAACTGAGATTTGAAACCCACACAACCTGGAGGCAGCTTTCGTGCCTATTTATGTCTGCATTTTAAGTCTGGCGTTAGCGCTGGCCATTTAATCTGGCTGGAGGGGTCATGAGAGGAGGATGTCAAACACATCTTGAGTTTTACGATTTGAATGTTGTCAATTTTGTGTCGCCCCTTTGAAATATGAGATGGCATAAAAAGCTTGAATGACAGCAGCAAAAAAAAAACGATTTCATTTATTTCCTTCATTTAACACAGCTGCTTTTATTGTTTATATACAAAGCAGATATGATTCTTACAATCATCTACTTTCTATTCATTTCAGAGTAAACTATTTTTATTGATTATGGCAAAGATAAATAAAGCCTCCTTTAGTAATTAGCAATAACATTAATTTTACCAATTATGATAAAAATGGAATTTTAATTCAACCAAAGTGAAACAGCCCAGCGTTCACAAGGACTATTTATTAAATAATCATTAGCAAATGCAAAGCGGAGATTAATGACGTTTGCTTATCATCAAGCTTACTAAAAAACACAATTGTGTTTGAGATGGTCGCCTATAAGAAGCGTTTCCTTTGTTTAAATCAAGCTAAAATTATCAAACGCATTCAGAAATGAGAGAAAAGGGCACCAGTGGGTCTACAATAAGCACAAAGCTAACATTTTGTTAACACAGTAGCTACTGTTAGCAGCTAGCCTGTTGATACTCAGGTAAGCTAGTGCAAATAACACGCATGTTACGTCGTCGATGCGTGACTCATGAAAGGATACTTGCTGGACGGATCTTTGTGTGGATGTATCCGGCGACTGAGACTCCCTCAGCAGCTGTAGTATCTGCTGGAGTCCTTGCTCGTCTGGTTTCCATTCACACTCCATCTTGCTGCCTCGGATAAAGCAACAATATCAGCTCGCAGGGAACTCGTCACCCGACGGCTCGTAATGAGTACTTCACAAAAATGGGAAAATACATGTTAGATACAGAAGGACATTTACCTGTTCAGTCTTGACCGACGTAGTCGCGTCTCGTTGTCTTTCTGTTGAAATGTGAGCGTCTGTCTGCTTTTCAGACATGGACCCGTATTAAAGCAGAGACGTCGGTTCTCCTTGCCAGACGAAAGCGCTCCGGGTCAAACAGCATTGTGACTGGGCGCCCGTCAGCTGACAGCACAACCGAGAGGTCCTAATGCTCAACTCAATTTCATTAAACACAATTTCTTTCTTGACTTTTAGCAATTAGCTCGTATTTAGAGCCTTTGTTATTTCCAATACGTATGTGATGTTTTCAGCTATTATTCAGAAAAAAAGGAATATAGGAGTATAGAAGTGGAAGGTTTTGAAAACAATGATGTCCTACGGTACCTGAACGCAGCACATCCGTGCCCTTCGTGACATCGCTTCTGAGAAAACAGCGCCGCCCTGAGGCTTTATGTTAAAGCGCAACTCAACGTGACAGCGTTATACAGGTCCTTCTAAAAAAATTAGCATATTGTGATAAAGTTCATTATTTTCTGTAATGTACTGATAAACATTAGACTTTCATATATTTTAGATTCATTACACACAACTGAAGTAGTTCAAGCCGTTTATTGGTTTAATATTGATGATTTTGGCATACAGCTCATGAAAACCCAAAATTCCTATCTCAAAAAATTAGCATATCATGAAAAGGTTCTCTAAACGAGCTATTAACCTAATCATCTGAATCAACTAATTAACTCTAAACACCTGCAAACGATTCCTGAGGGTTACTCAAAACCGCAATCATGGGTAAGACTGCCGACCTGACTGCTGTCCAGAAGGCCATCATTGACACCCTCAAGCAAGAGGGTAAGACACAGAAAGAAATTCCTGAACGAATAGGCTGTTCCCAGAGTGCTGTATCAAGGCACCTCAGTGGGAAGTCTGTGGGAAGGAAAAAGTGTGGCAGAAAACGCTGCACAACGAGAAGAGGTGACCGGACCCTGAGGAAGATTGTGGAGAAGGACTGACTCCAGACCTTGGGGGACCTGCGGATACAGTGGACTGAGTCCGGAGTGAAAACATCCAGAGCCACCGTGTACAGGCGTGTGCAGGAAATGGGCTACAGGTGCCACATTCCCCAGGTCAAGCCACTTTTGAACCAGAAACAGCGGCAGAAGCGCCTGACCTGGGCTACAGTGAAGCAGCACTGGCCTGTTGCTCAGTGCTCCAAAGTACTTTTTTCAGATGAAAGCAAATTTTGCATGTCATTCGGAAAACAAGGTGCCAGAGTCTGGAGGAAGAGCAGAGGGAAATGCCAAAATGCCTGAAGTCCAGTGTCAAGTACCCACAGTCAGTGATGGTCTGGGGTGCCATGTCAGCTGCTGGTGTTGGTCCACTGTGTTTTATCAAGGGCAGGGTCAATGCAGCTAGCTATCAGGAGATTTTGGAGCACTTCATGCTTCCATCTGCTGAAAAGCTTTATGGAGATGAAGATTTCATTTTTCAGCACGACCTGGCACCTGCTCACAGTGCCAAAACCACTGGTAAATGGTTTACTGACCATGGTATTGCTGTGCTCAATTGGCCTGCCAACTCTCCTGACCTGAACCACATAGAGAATCTGTGGGATATTGTGAAGAGAAAGTTGAGAGACGCAAGACCCAACACTCTGGATGAGCTTAAGGCCGCTATCGAAGCATCCTGGGCCTCCATAACACCTCAGCAGGGCCACAGGCTGATTGCCTCCATGCCACGCCGCATTGAAGCAGTCATTTCTGCAAAAGGATTCAAGTATTGAGTGCATAACTGAACATAATTATTTGAAGGTTGACCTTTTTTGTATTAAAAACACTTTTCTTTTATTGGTCGGTTGGAATATGCTAATTTTTTGAGACAGGAATTTTGGGTTTTCATGAGCTGTATGCCACAATCATCAATATTAACACCAATAAACGGCTTGAACTACTTCAGCTGGTGGTGGTCGGAGGGACTGGTGGCGCCGGTGCTCGGCAGCCTCGCCTCTGTTAGTGCGCCCCAGGGCAGCTGTAGCTACATCGTAGCTCATCCCCACCAGCGTGTGAATGTGTGTGTGAATGGGTGGATGACTGATTGTGTTGTGAAGCGCCTTGGGGGGTTGTAGAACCCAAAGAAGGCGCTATACAAATACAGGCCATTTACCATTTACCATTCAGTTGTGTGTAATGAATCTAAAATATATGAAAGTCTAATGTTTATCAGTACTTTACAGAAAATAATGAACTTTATCACAATATGCTAATTTTTTGAGAAGGACTTGTACTACTTGCATGTTTTTATGAAAAACGTAATGCAATAGTTACTTTTCCAGGTAATTACTTAGTTCTATTTACTTGTAACTCAGTCACTTTTTGTGATAGTAATAAAAGGTAATGTGGTGTACTCAACCACTAGGTGGCAGTGTAATGCTAATTATATAGAGGCCTAAAATAAGTTTCCAGGCTGCTGCTAGAATGCTGACAACGCAGATGGATGCCGTGTATTATTGTCCCTCTTGTAAAATTTCCATATGGATAAGTACTGCTTCCTGCTTTCTATACCTACTTGAGGGATCATTTTGTTCTTATAGGCAAATAAGTTAGTTGTTGTTATTTCCCTGTTTCATCCTCTTCCTCTGCTTGATCCATCAGAAATTCATTTCTAAATGATTCTCTTTAAACCATTCATACTATTTTCTGCAGGTTAAATGTCGCATTTCTTCACCAGAACTTTCAGACTGTCGTCATTGCTGAGACATCACAGAGAGACGCACGCACACACACCTGTACTATGTCGGTTCTGCTTTTCAAACGATGAAGGAGGGAAATCCAGTCTCCCCGTAGCCTGGCAAGCTATCCTTGTCATGTTGTTGCTCCCCCTCCCCTGACGGTGTGTTTTCCCTTAATTGTGTCCACCTGCCTCTTGTTACCTGATTACCCATCCCAGTGTGTATATAAGCCTTGTGTGTCTCTAGTGTGTTGTCGGTTCGTCTGTGTATTCCTGCGTTGTTCTGTGTTCCTGTCTCCTGGTTTCTTTTGGTTAAATTAAAGACTTTAAACTTCCTCACCACCTGCTGGAGTTACTCACCTGCCAACTGGATCCCACACTCACCAAATCATGACGATCCTATATCTCCCCGTTCTCTCACAGGGACGTTTTCGGTTACATCTGAAGTGCGGATGGACGACGGGAACCGCGCTGTAACTGAATCAATTCTAAATCGAATCGGCACCCCGAGAATCGGAATCGCATCAAATGAGTTGTTGTAAGATTCACATCCCTAATAAACGGCTTATATATATATATATCTGGTAGTCCAGAAAGACTAAAGACACTGACCTCAGACCAGACCAGCCCACCGGGAGTTTCTCCGGTCGGGGCCTGATTACTCCCACAGTCCCCGTTAACGGTGCTTTTGACAACACAAAACGCTGCTTTTTACGGCGTTCTGTGACTTTTCCGACGGCCTAAATTAAACCATTTTATTTTTGATTATGCAGGCCACTCCCAAAGGTTTTCTCTGCCACTTATTTTAAACTTTGATCGTCCAATCCATGAAGAGAAAATTCAGACAGTACTAGTTCATCCTAGATGCTATTTCCTGATTTCCTGAAGATGTTACTTTATGCTTCAAATCACCAAAGACCTAATCTATAGTACTGATTGTTGTATTTTCTCATGTTAAACATCATTTTACTACTGCTACTAGCATTGATATTAATAAAATAAAGACGATGACACGATCTGTCCAGAAATGTAACCAACCACACGGACTGATGTGATGTTTGGAGTCAGACTTGTATCAGTAGCATCTATTCGCCACTAGGGGGCACCCACTACATCTAAACTAAAAGCAGCAGGGGGAATATTTCAAAGTGAGTGTTTGCAATCTCCTGTTTATTTGTTAGGAATGAAAAATGACCATCATATGTCAGTTTTCTGATTATATGTAAAATAAAATGTTTCTGTTTTTTTTTTTTTTTTGCCCTCAATGATTTACACTGCCCTCTACAGGTAGAGAGACGTAACTACAAAAACATTGACAATAAAACAAAGATTGAAAAATGTTTACACAACAGCTTTAAAATAAAAATAGGCGACAGCGTAGTGTTTTATTTGTGATTGTAGAAAACCGCTGCCTCGGAATGGGAGGAGCTGCTGCTTCTACAGTTCCCCATGCACTTCTGATTATTGTTGCAGCTCTTAGTGCATTAAACATGTCGCTATAGTTTATGGTAAATCTTTATCATGTTGCCTTTGATAATAGATACATTTTAGATAATATTTACTATTTGGTTCAGTTAATTTCATTTAAATTACAAAAAAAGTTTTATTTTTTAATCCTAAATATCAGAAAAATTAAACAGAACTAAATATTATTGTCGTTTATACCAGAATTTTGCAGCAGCTCATTCAGCAATGTGAAAATGAGCTAAAATAGTATTAAAAAATACAGTGGCACCACCAATGTAGAAACAAATGTTTTTGACTTTCATGTTAAAACAACATGGGTTAAATTAAAGGAGGCATGCATTTACGCCATGTTTTGTTTACATTTGTAATTTCATAAACTCTCCTGCAGACAGAAGAGACAATGTTTTTGTTTTCAGACTCCTGATTGATGACGCTGGTTTTTCATTATTGCAGTCTCCCTTTTTTAAAAGAGACAAATAAGCAGGTAAATATCTGCTAAATAAACACACTGAAGAGATTTTCTGTTGCAGGATTTGTGAATGGAGCTCGTCAGTATTGTTATGCACCAGGGGATTCCCCTCGCTGGTTCTAGGTTCTTTTATTTCTGGGTTCTTTCTCGGTTTCCACCAAGATGTCCAATGACTGATGTTCATCGTGAGTCCTTGATTGAGGATTAGTTTCCCTCCTTTTCGCTTTTACTTTTTTCTCCAGTGTTTATTCCCACAATGCTTATGGGGAAGCTAACAAAAGGAGGCAGTTCTACCTCTAATCCTTCTACAAACAGAAGGCCCAGCCTGCCACCACACACTGACCCCCATCATCACTCCTGAACCTCCACACTGCAGCACCAGTCTGGTTTGTCACAACGAGGGTTACTTTAAGAAATGAAAAGGTGTTTTGAGCAAAATTTAGGTCTAAATATAAAAAAAAAACAACAGTTATACAAAAGATGGAACACAAGAAGCAACACATTTTTTGTTTATTTTTGTTTTTGTCAAAAGCATCTGATGTCAAAATTTCAATTTTTCACAATAAATGAAAACAGGAAATAAAAAGCATCTATCTGTGAACTACAGATTTTAATATAAGGTGGATTTTCACATTAAGTGTCCCATTCAACGTTTACTTTTCTTAGTTATTATAATTACAATTTTAAATAGGTTTACAAAATAAATTGGCAAAGTTTCTTTGCTCAATAACATTAGATGTACAATCAGCTGTGCAAACGTTTTAAGCAATTTCTTGTTTGTTTTTATTTTGATTCCAAGCAGCCAGACTTTCTTGTATCTAGTTTAATTTAGTGACCAGCAGCTCATCAGGCTTTCTGAAGATCTTTTAAAGTTTTTATCTCTTTTTTAGCCTAGTTCTTTGTCCATGACAACATATGGATTAAATATGGAACAGAGGACAATAAAGGAGTTTCTAAAATAATTTAATATTTTGATTCTAAGCATTAATACAATAAAAATATTTTATTTAAAAGTCCCCAAAACCTTATTTAAAATAGATCCTCTCATTAATAGTTTTTAATGTGTCAACACAACACCAGTTTGGTTGAGTTATGGAGATTGTCATGTCTAAGAGAGCCATAGTCCATTCCTCTGAAACGCTTCTGGACTGCAAAGGAGTGAGGGTGTTCCTCCTGATGGTGGCGCTGCAGGCGAAGGAGCACACTGCTGCTGCTGCATTTCTGAAGGTGAGTTTAAACCAACCTGTAAAAGCATCATGACAACATGATACATTCATGTTATGGAGCTGCATGTGTTGATATTTAGTTACGATTTATTCAGGAAATGCTTAGTAGAGTGAATTCTGTCAGTGAATCGATGCATTCTGCTGGGTTTCCTCAGATTAAACAAACTGGAATAAGTAGTTGTCAGTTTTCAAAGATAATGTTTGAAGTTTAGGATTGCATGACAGAAGACCTGATGTTACCTAAAAAGACTTAGTTTTTCTTTGTTATGAGGGGGACTCCCACATTTATTATCACTTATATCAGTGTTGCAAATTAAGCTAATTAACTTTAGCTGACAAAAATGATACATTTTCACTTTCAAAATCACATCTGCATGTTTTTTTATTCCCTAAATAAACGGCAAAAAAGATGAAACAACAATAAATGAAACAACGTTATCCTCAGTAGGACCATGTGGAGTTGGTGTCTAACTCCAGCGAGGTACGTCCTGGACGACTCTGACCATCACAAGGACACACCGAGACAAACAACCATTCACACACACCTGGGGAATCACTGGATGATAAAATCACCAAGAATCCATTTGTCCATTTTCATCCACTCATCCGACTTCTGGTCGCGGGGGGGGGGGTCAGCCTGAGCAGAGAGGCCCAGACATCCTGTCCCCAGCCACTTGAGCCAGCTCCTCAGGGGGAATCCTAAGGCATTCCCAGGCCAGATGAGAAACAAGGACGTGTCTGGAAAACCTCACCAGGGAGGCATCCAGGAGGCATCCTCACCAGACGCCCGAGCCACCTGGCTCCTCTCGATGTGGAGGAGCAGCGGGTCTACTCTGAGGCCCTCCCAGGTGACCGAGCTTCTCACCCTATCTCTAAGGGCGAACCCAGACACCCTGCAGAGAAAACTCATTTCGGCCGCTTGTATCTGTGATCTCATTCTTTTGGTCACTACCCAAAGCTCGTGATCATAGGTGAGGGTAGGAACGTAGATCGTCCGGTAAATCGAGAGCTGCTCTCTCTTCACCACGACAGACCGGTACAACGCCCGCATCACTGCAGACGCAGCACCAATCCACCTATCGATCTCACGCTCCACCCTTCCCTCACTCGTGAACAAGACCCCGAGATACTTGAACTCCTCCACTTGGGGCAGAACCTCATCCCTGACCTGGAGAAGGCATTCTACCCTTTTCCGACTCAAGACCATGGTCTCGGATTTAGAGGAGTTGATTCTCATCCCAGTTGCTTTGCACTTGGCTGCGAATCGCTCCTAAATAGTCGGAGATCAGTGTCTGATGAAGCCAACAGGACCACATCATCTGCAAAAAGCAGAGACCTGATCCTCAGACCACCAAAACGGATCCCCTCACCACCTTGGCTGCACCTAGAAATCCTGTCCATAAATGTTATGAACAGAATCGGTGACAAAGGGCAGCCTTGGCGGAGTCCAACTCTCACTGGGAACGAGCCCGACGTACTGCCGGCAATGTGGACCAAGCTCTGACACTGGTCGTACAGGGACCTAACAGCCCGTATCAAGGGGCCGGGTACCCCATACTCCCAGAGTACCCCCCACAGGGCCCCCCGAGGGACACGGTCGAACGCCTTCTCCAAATCCACAAAACACATGTAGATTGGTTGGGTGAACTCCCACGCACCCTCCAGGACCCCCCCCCAAGGGTATAGAGCTGGTCCAGTGTTCCACGGCCAGGATGAAAACCACATTGCTCCTCCTGGATCCGAGGTTTGACAGTCCGACGGACCCTCCTCTCCAGAACCCCCAAATAGACCTTACCAGGGAGGCTCAGGATTGTGATCCCCCTGTAGTTGGAACACACCCTGCGGTCCCCCTTTTCAAAGAGGGGGACCACCACCCCGGTCTGCCAATCCAGTAGAACTGCCCCTGATGTCCACGCGATATTGCAGAGCCGCGTCAACCAACACAGCCCCACAGCATCCAGAGCCTTAAGGAACTCCGGGCGGATCTCATCCATCAAGAACATGAACAGAAACTTGAACTGCCTTTCTTACACCCCCCCCCCCACACACACACACACACACACACTACCATAAAATATGACAAAGAACACTTCTTCTGTTTTAGTCATGCGACAACAAAGAAGGCCGACAGAGCCGAGGTCCATTTCTCATGGATAATCTGGAACACCTGTGGTCAGTCTGAACCACAGCTGTGAGTTATGTTTGTGTGAGTTGTGTTTTTCTGTTGGCTTCCAGGTAAAAGTCTTAAAGTGTCTTAGAGAGCGAGATGATAACCCACTGCAGTGTTTGTACCAGCCACAAGGCACCCGGTTTCCTGTCACCCTGCAGAAAACTGAACGCAGTGAAGAAAAAGAAGGAGCACTCCTTTCCCAGCACGCATGGAGACAATAGAAAGGAGTAACTCCAACTGGAGGCCGTGAATAAAAGAAAATGCATTTCAGTACAATGCCTGCAATCATTCTGTGCTCCATCCCTATTGTGTCGGAGCAGCGGTGTGCTGTGTAAACATCCCCTCTGAGCGAGACACAACTATATTCAGACCCTCAGCAGGAAGTGATTTCATCTCCAACATCCGCTTCAGTCTTCCTCTCTCAGGTGGGGAGCGTTCCTAAGCTCTCTGACCGAGGAAGTAAGGAGAGGCCTGCTCGGATTTTCTGATGTCTCCATGTGGACAGTTCTGCCTCTGAACAGGAGCAGACAGCTAATTTAAGACAAAGTGATGAATGCAAACTGGTATTAACTTTCATTTTATTAGGAGAATGCAATTAAAGAGAAGTTGATTATTTTTTATGTTTTTGAGAATAAACTTTTTCAAACACATTTTGACACTTTATTTAGTTTTTTATTTTTATTTTAGTAATGCTGCACCATTTATTTAGGTATAGATTTAATAGGGTACGTGAAAACTTGCTGTGTTTGAACATAAATGAGATCTAACTGTTAGAGCCGTAGTTTTATCATAACAAGCAAATCAGAACATATGAATCTATTTGGCTTAAATTCAAAGCTTGTTTAATGGTGGTGCGGTTGGGAGCACGGTTTCCTCAATAAGGTTGTGGGATTGAATTTGGGCTGCAGCCTTTCTGAGTTAGCATGTCCTCCCACAAAAACAAGCATGTCAGGTTAACTTACTGCATTGTTTACCTTTGAATGTCATTCTGTGATGGTTACACACAAAAAACACCTTATTGCAACTTTATGTCAGCATAAAAAATAAGAAAAGAAAGAGACGTGTTGGTCATTTTCATGTGTGTTTCTGTGTAAAACCTAAATTAGTACTATTGTATCTGTTGTAGCATCAGAGAAATAGCAACAGGACTGATAAGCTAATTACTAGGTAATGGTTAACTATGGCCGTTTCTCAATACTCAAGGATGCTAGTACGTTCTTGTGTACTTGACAAGTGTGTTCTTGCCTAGGACACCAGAAAGTCCGTTCTGCCGGGTACGGGAGGACGAGGACGGCATTTGGAACAAGCGAACTTCTTTGCCTCACGGTAACAAGCACTGCTTGTTGCTAAGAAAAAAAACGACCTGACATAAAAATAAAAGTCTAGTCTGTTCCTTAAATGACAAAAAAACAATGAAAACATATTATTTGTATTATATTTGGTCCACTTTTCATCAAAACTGATAAAATATCAGCATTTCCTGCTGTTAAATGAAGAAAAAAAAGTTTTTTTTCATCAAAACATAGCAACGATGCTTTTATTTTGATAGTGGGTTAGCTCATTAGCATTTTGAGGGCTCGTGAAGAGTCTGAAAGAAAAACAAACAAATACTCAGCAAATTTTACAGGTTATACCCAATTATTTACAATAACAGACAACTTTATATTGATTTATTTGTGTTTCTGATATAAAACACAACAGTTATAAGCTTTCTCCTCTGCCGTTCGGAGTATAACGGTTAGCGGCGCAATGCATTATGGGAAACTTTGCTGTCCCAAGTCCGCAGAAGGACGCATCAGTGCATCCTCGATACAATGGGCGGAGCAAGAACATATCGGGGAACTTTGAGCAAACTTGCCAGTATATGTACTTAGGATTGGAACAGTACTTGGACCATCGTTGATGACGTTTCATAAGGACGGGAGTACACAAGTTCAGACAAGTACACATATTGAGAAACGGCCTATTTCTTTATAAGTAGCACTCCAGAGTATTTCTTGTATCTGATGGCACCATCTAGTGGTTGACAAGCGTATCGCACCAATAGTCGGTGGACTCGATAATTTAAGATGGCGACTGCATGTTTCTTGTTTATGAATGTGCTTCTGTAGCCGACAAACTGAGCTAAAACACGTTGTTTTACAATTATTATTCTCATGTCATGTTGTGTTTTCATATATGTATATTTTAAAGACCTAATTGTCCGTGAAAAGTTCATCAACGCAAATTTAAGGTACTTCTTTGAAGCACGTAAGCGGTAGTCTAACGCTATTGGTTAGTTGTGGTCACCGCTCAGTTTCCTATTGCACAGATTTTACAGGGCAGGTGGCGGGCTTAGCAAAAAAAAAGACGTAACGCTTACATTATATCACACTACATGATAAAACAATCACTTTTACAGATTTCTGAATAATCATACATAATTCAAGAAAGGGGAAAACTGGATTGCTGCTTTAAATGATCTACAATATAAATTCATAAGCTTTTATTTAAATTCCTACTAGAAATATAACGTGAGATGGAAGTACAGAAACATAAACCTGTTTGACGAAAACAAACACGACTAATTAATATCAAATATAGAAAGAACCATGGAGAGTTAAAGTTTTAGCTGCAGCTGATGAGGGGAACAAGATTTGTAACTAAGCATATTTATCTACATGTAACTGTTTATGGACAAAGATGTGCTTATATTAGCAGAAAGAAAAGTACAAAAGTAATTAGCTATGCATAATGGTTAATGGAGGAAATGATTGTAACTATGGTGTTTTGTTCTTGGTTGATGACACGGACGGCTTCAATAAATGTAATTTAACCACTAGTTCTGTCCTCATTATTTACTGAATGCTACAGTTGTTTCAAAGGTTAATAAAGTTAAAGAGGACCTAGAATGCAGTTAATCAACAATCTAAAACAGCTTTGAGCCTCTGAAAAGCATAAGAAATGTTCTTTTGGCTTTCATCTGTCCCAGGAGCCCTGATACAGGCCGTTCTAAACCCCCTAAACCAGCCTTGCTGTAAAAAGAGCTGTTTAGCCCTCCCACTCGGCCAGGACATGAATATGATAATGAGCTGCTTGCTGATTGGTTGGTTTCCCCAGAAGGCCTCAGACACGGGAGACATGCACGGCTTTGACTTTTTGGCATGCTACTTTTTACCACCCAAGCTGTCTTTATTCAACAACAACAAGGAAAATGTTGGTTTACATTCTAGGTCCTCTTTAAAAGTGTTTTCCTGATGGCTCCAATCTACAAAATCAGCTCGTTTTCAATGTAACCCTAATTCAATTCAATTCAATTCAGTTTATTTTTATAGCGCCAAATCACGACAAGAGTCGTCTCAAGGCACTTCACAAAGTAAACATTCCAATACTGTTCAGTTCATTAAGCCAATCAGTAAAATTGCACTGAGACACAGACTAGCGTCAGTGTCTTTTCAACCATCATCATACTAAGCAAGCATGTAGCGACAGTGGAGAGGAAAACTCTCATAAACAGGAAGAAACCTCCAGAGGATCCTGGCTCAGTATGAGCAGCCATCCGCTACGACTCACTGGGGATTGAGAAGACAGAGCACTCACACACACACACACACACACACACACACACACACACACACACAAACGACATACTGTATATACAAAGTGTTTCTATGACTACACTTTGATTTCTTAGTAGATATTCTATTTAGTAGGATAAACTTTATTGTCCTTATCTGAGTGAAACGATAACTAATTCAACAGGTGAACTAGTAGTAACACATCCTATGTTACAGTAAAGAAAGTAAAATGTTATTGTCAGGAGAGGAAGAATATTCAGTGGTTGGCAGCAGTGTGCCCTCTCCATGAGGCTCGTGAACAAGACCCCGAGATACATAAACTCCTCCACTTGAGGCAGGACCTCTACCCTTTTCTGACTTAATAATAATAATAATAATAATAATAATAATAATAATAATAATAATAATAATAATAATAATAATAATAATAATAATAATTATTATTATTATTATTATTTAATTGTTATTATTATTATTTTATTATTATTTTTTATTATTATTATGGAGGAGCAGCATTTTGTTGTGTTGGTTTCTAGGGTGGTGAGGCCACCACCCTAGAAACCACTCTCATTTTAGCGAAAAACACTCTCATTTTTCTATTTGCTTACTGGTTTTGGCAGAAATATCAAGAAATTCCAGCTGCTGCTGATAGGTTTTTCATAAAATTTCATGTAAATAATTATGCAACGCAGAATCCTAATGCAAACTCTGTTTCTCCATATAGAGGCCTTCCACAATGACTGAATTCATGTTTCCTGTTTTGTTTCTGTTCATTTCAAATTCTACTTGGATTTTGGTTTTCAATACATTTTTACATAATATCCTCATAGAAACAGCTAGATCTTTCCACTGATTACAGCCTCATGTGGAGTTTAGCCAAGAGTCCCAGAGAGAGCTAATAGGTCGACAAGACGGCTAAGGTGCTTGACCGCCGGTCATAAAACCTCAGGATGCTTTAAGGGTCGGGTCTTAAAACAAACCCAAATGCAATAAGGAGCACGATGAAAATCAACAACAGGAGGAAACGGGAATGAAAAGATAAACAGTTTAATGGTTCTTAGTCGTTTAGAGTTAATAAATCCAGTGATGTTTTTTAAAAACCGCAGTTAAAAACTCCAAATGCTACGGAAGCAAAACATGTTAACTCTGATAAAACAGTTAATCTTATAAAGTCTGATTTATTTACCTGAACCTCTGTCTGTTGGGAGTTTGGGGTCGTGTGACCAGACTTTACGAACTAAACAACAACTGTTAGGTTTTCAAGGTGACAGCTGGGACACGGGGCCGTTTTCTAGGGGCAATAAGACAAGAAAACAGACCTGTGGTGACCTTCGAGCTAACGGACCTTTTCACTTATTTTTGTTTGGGTGTTTGTCCTTCTGAGCTAAAAGCTAAACAAACACAAACTAAACTGGGGTCAGATCCTTCAAACAGGTGTTCTGGGGTAACCAGAAGATACTTTCCCGTAAATATCTTAGAGTTCAGCCAGCCACGGCGGTCCGGAGGTGTGATCGTACCGTGATGAACTGCTCTAAATGCTGACCCACCGCTGGATCAGAACCAGCAGTCAATCATTTAAGCGTCTAGTATTCCACCATCTGTGACTCCCTGCTGTGTCGGGGCCTTGGGAACAACCCGCCACGGGCGGAGTGGTGAGGGAAGAACCAGGAAACCCAAAATAAATGAAAGGAGGAAACCGGCTAGGTGGGGGTCAGAAACAAACAAACATGGGGCTTGATTTACACCCACCTGTTCCCCCAGCTGTTTTATATCAGCTACCGAGAGAAGAGTGTACACAAGAACTACTGAGAGGACGTCACTAGGAGAAAACCGAGTTTCTAAACTCAGACATGGTTCAGATCAAAGTGGAAACTTTCTCAAAACTCAAAAATGTAACGGCAGTTTATGCAGATGCTGTTTTGTCAACATTTAAACTCTAAAGTCTTAATTTCATTTATTCTACTGCTTCAAATAATCATAGAACTCTATTTAAATGACCGTGTGAGACAAAATTTACAGCAGTTAAAAAGTTCATACAATTGTGTTGACATTTGTGTTTGTGCAAATGTAGGATGACATGAGTTCAATTTACAAGTGGCCTGCTGTGACTAGCTGTTAGCTTATCAGTCTGATTAAACCCACTATAAAAATGCAGACTTTCCCTTCAAGGTCCCTACATTAAAGCTCTCATTTGATCGTTATTTCAATACATTTGCTGAAGTCTTTAGTAGGAATTAATGACTTCTGCTCTGGCACTCTTGTTTCAGGAAGTAGAAATCAGCTGGAGGAATGGGAATTGATACGTTTTTATCAAAACCAATGCCATTGTCGATTCTATCAATCCAATTCCCTTATCAATTCCAGAGTAGTTCATTAGGTGGCAAAAAATTAATTGCACACAGTCTCCTGCATTATAATTGTCAGTTTATTAATGATAAATAATCACTTGTACCTGGTATCGGTTGGAAAGATATTTCCGAATGTTCTCCTTTATGCTCCTTGTGAAGGCAGAGTCCTCTTCTTGCTGTAGCTTTTGCAAGATGGGAAAAATCTCACCACAGGTCTGACTTTAGTCGCTGGAGTCTGCTAGTGTGGAGGTGTGTATATGAGGTAAATGATGCTAACATGATAAGCAGTGTTAGCTGATTAGTTACCTGCAAACAGAAGAGGACATGCAAACGTCACCGCTGCTGCTGTATTTAAATTCAATAACCAGAGCGGGTCAAAAACACGACATTCACTTTAAGTTATCGTGTATTTTGTGCACAAATCCTCCCTTTGATGAACTATCTACTTAGCAAGTATTGCAAGTTGCCCTGTTTCCCGTAAAGAATAACCAAACGTTCGAGCGTTTGTGCTGCTTAGGCGCCATGTTTCCTGCTCAGTAAATGTGTAAGCTACGCAACGTAGCTTGCGTAAGCAATGCAATGTCCGTGTTGACGTCATTCGCGCCGACTGGAATTGATAAGGGGATCGTTTGCAAAAATGGCAAACGATTCCTAGGAATTGCAACAGTGGGAACCGGTTTTTGACTCCCACCCCTAACCGGAGGAGAGGACAGAAAACAGCAGGATTTGGAGTCTTACTCATTAATATTCTTGATATTCGGCAACACAACTCTACCACTGCCTCCATTCACTCTGCAATATTGATGTTTTATCTCCACTTAACACAAGCATGAAGGAGTTCTGCCATGTTGTGGAGCTGCTAATGCTAACGGTTAGCTTCTACTAGCTCTGCCCTCTCCTGGCTGCATACATCAACGCAGCATTCCCCCGTCAAGAGTCAAGATGGCTGAGTCCATGAATGCAAATCTACCGTGTGACCTAGATCTGTGTGGCCTTTTCTGACCCTAGCTTTTCTCCATCTATTTTCTTGACGGCTAATGCAGGAAACAGGGGTAGAAGATTTTTCCTGTTCAGCTTGCATGTGAAACTTGACCAATCATATTTAAAAAATAACAAGTAAAAAACTTTTTCAGTGAACTTGCTGAATTTATTTGTGTATTTTAATTATCCTGTCATGTTGATTTTGCTGTTCTTGCTAAAGGAAAGCACATTGAACTGTGTATGAAATGTGCACACACACAAATAAAGCTGCCTTGCTTTCAAAAATATGCAAACAAGATCATTTTATCACCTCTCCTTTTCTGGAATATGAAGTGTGCATGTTTTTCACAAAATGAAAATAATACCACGAGGTGCAGTTATCATTAACAGGTAGCGGCCTACGGCTCTGGAGCAGCACAAATCTGAAGTCTTGTTTCTGAGACAAATGGAAGAATCACAGAGGATAGAATAACTGGCCCTGTTATCGTCTCAGTGTTAAAATAACACCAACAGATAAATTTCACCAGACTTGTGTGACTTCCTCTCAGCGAGGAGTCTTTGTGTTTTTCCTGTTTTGGATCACTTTCACCACTCTAATCAGTGTCCTGTCACGACGAGACGGTGAGGTTTCTCCTACTGTTTCACGTCCTGCTGCATGGTAGCTGGTTCTCTGGAAACAAATTATAATGAAAGCAATCAAAGTTAAAAAGCATTTTAAATAATAGAAATCAGTGGTTACAGCTTACAGATTAATCGGCATTAAAAGTTTTGTGTTGCATGATCTGAACATGTTTTAAAGGATGAAGTTGAATAAATGTGCAACTAATTTTTATGTGCAGCTAGATTTAGAATAGAATAGAGTATATATAACATTCCTTTATTGTTCCACATCTGGGAATTTTCGGCATCAGTAAAAGACCAAGGAAAAAATATCCAAATCAAATACCGTGCATTAATTACCCATAGTAGCCCACTCAGATTACTATGATCTGTGAAACTGAGCAGTGCATCATTGCACGTGTGGTTCTGTGTCCAAGAAGCAGGAACAGAGAATTCCGCTGAAGGAACACGAAGACAAATGGAGACAACAGGGAATGTGACAGGGTGCAAGACTGTTTACTGGGTTTATCGGAAGCCGTGATGATTATTAACGCAGGAATCTGGAGTTTGTTCTCCAACAGCACCTAGAGGCTGAAAATATGTATTGCACCCTTCATCCTCTCTTTACTTCTGAGATACGCTGAAGAAACGCCTCTCGTCTCGTGAACACGCACCTCTAGCCGGCCAACAGAGCAAAAACACATCGTTTTACCGTTTTTATTCTCACGTTATGCTGTTCATTCATACATATTTTAAAGAATGACTTATCCATAAGTAATGTCACCAATTCTGCATCAGTCTAGGTACTTCTGCGAACGTGTACACTCTGTGATTGACATCTGTAATGCTGAGTGGTGCTCAGTCCAAATTGCATGGAGCTCTACAGGGCGGGGGCTGGGCTTAGCAAAAATGAAAACTTGATGTATTGCCTACATGATCTCAGTACGGTGTGAAGCTATCGCTGTACGAGCTCTCCGGTTCTGCTGCAGCCTCATGCATCAGGGGGGAGACACCGTCTAACAGGGGTTGTTGATGGTGGGTTGGGAATCAAAACATTTGGAAATTTGAACTTAATCTGAATATTTAAAATAAAAAATAAAATACAACACAAAATAACATAAAAAGGAAATGAAGCCTTTACAATAAATAATCAGCTTTAATCAGCAGTGAGATTAAAGTCGGTTGCTTAGTTTCCTGACAAAGATGGAGAGCCAGAGGTCACCGAAGCCATCTGCAGTCTTTGTGTTTTGCAACTCATTTACTCTCCCTCTCTTGCTCTTTGACCTCCTCTCTCCTCCACTCACACACACACACACACACACACACACACACACATGCAAACACAGGGTGAAATAAAAGCAAGGAGCTGATTAGACTGGGAAAGTGAATCAGTGCGGACAGCCGATGGAACGATGCACCGATAAAAGTTACTCATGAGGTCGTAATCAATGGCTGCACACCATCTGTACAGAGGTGTGTGTGTGTGTGTGTGTGTGTGTGTGTGTGTGTGTGTGTGTGTGTGTGTGTGTGTGTGTGTGTGTTTCCAACCCCCTCCCCCAGCCTTTCTCATTTCTCTGTCTGGACAAACAACAAAATCTACCAACTGTAGCTTTGAAAAGCTGTTAGTAAGCTAGGGTTTAATTCATCAAAATTACAAAACAAACTTTCTGATAATAATACTTCCTGTTTCTATAACAATGTTTTTAAAAAAAAGAATTAAAGAGACCAAATCAAACTGTTCATTTCCTGTTTGACCTTTACTAAAAATGGCTGCTTGTAAAGACGTTACAGCTCGTAGACGTTCGTTTTCTATCATTTTTTTATGAATGATGCTTTGGTTCTTTTCTTGACATCAACGTGTGGTAGAGACCAGAACACAACCCACTTGTGTTACTTTAATGTGATATTTCCTAATTACATCACAAGGAAATTAAAACCCTGAAGCTCTTTTTTTTCTTTCTGCAGCTTCTTGCAAACTTCTGTTTAGTCTGTGTTTAAACTTCCAGCTCTTTCCAGTGTTGGATACAGAGAAGTTTCATTGAAAAATCCATAGAAGCAGATTGTTCATTATAAATATCACTAGTCAGCACATTTAGCTATAAAGCTAAGAAAGAAATTACCTTAGCTTCCAATTTCTGAGCAGGTCATACCCACTGTTTCTTAGTCAGCTGCACAAAATCTGGCCTTTCAAGTCAACATTGACCATGTGTGATACCCTAACAACTTCTAAAATATGTCCTCTTTTCAAAAGTTCACGCAAAGATTCTGGATGTTACAAAACCAGCCACAGCATATGCAGAAACCCCACCTAACACAGGCCTTCCTGTTTCTGTCCCTTTATCGCAATTTAGCATCAAATCACTTCTGGCCTTAAATTATCCAGATGGAGTATCAGGATTGGTACCTTCATCAGAAACCTGCATATGAATGTCTGCTGCCCTCTGGTGGAGGATCTACAGGTGGCAAAGCCACTTTTATTTTTATTAAAGCGCACTGAGAGACTGTTTCTTACTCGTTATTTCTGAAATCCTATCAGTCATTCTGAGTTTGACATGCAGGCTGAAGGTGAAAAACGTCTTCTACTCCCATTTCCTGCATTAGCCATCGATAGAAAATAGACGAGGAAATGCTGGGATCAGAAAAAGCCACACAGATCTACGTCACACGGTAAACTTGCATTCATGAACTCATCATCATGGCTCATGACCGGGAAAGGCTGTTGTTGATTTAGCATCCAGGAGAGATCAGCTCTGCTAGTAGAAGCTAACCGTTAGCATTAGCAACTCCACAACATGGCAGAACTCCTTCAGGCTTGTGTTATTGGTGGAGATAAAACATCAACGTTGCAGAGCAGACCCAGGAAGTGGTAGAGTTGCACTGCTGTTAGCCAATCAGAGGACGAGATGTCTGAATTTTGTGAATATTAATGAGTAAGACTCAAAATCTCATAAGGCATTAAGTAGAGACCACAGCCCATGTGTTAAAATAACTAGTGAATCAGAGCTTTAGTGTAAAATTAAACAGATTATTATACAGTTGGTTGTTTTTAAACTGTGAAAACCATTTTTCAGACATTGATGGAATAAAACGTTTATTCTCTTCTTCTTCTTCTGGGACGTTAAATTAGTTAATCACAGATTTATGCTTTTCATCACTCAAACCTTGCATTCACAAGGAAACTACGCGTCAGGAGCCTCTAAACAATATTATCCAAAAATGAGTTTCAAAGTGAGGAAATGCTGAAACTCTACCCTCCATTTTCATGTTGATCACCAAAATTATATCTCCTCCCCTAACCTAAGCTAGGCTTCACACATGCTTTCTGTGATTCACAGTGTTTTATAAAACTTGACAGGCTGAATTTGGAACGAGTTGGAGAAGTAGAGTAGAGAAGCATCTGAAACATGCAGGATAGGACAAATATAGGACACAACAGCTCCGGAGGGGCATGTTCTCTACATTAAGCCCGGTTCACGTGGCACACACACACACACACACACACAGACAAGGCAAATGCTACACATGAACCAATTTCACAAACAAACATTCCCCGCTTAGACGGGGAATCTTGCGAGATCAAACATGACTTTGGAGTAAACAAGCATGGAGGAGGAGGAGCATGCAGCGCACTCCCGTCACCTCGCTTTCTGATTGGCTACATGTTACATTCAACAGACAGCACGCTTGTTAGTCTTTGAAAATCAAACCACGACAATCCAACACGTTGGAAAGCCCGGATTTTTGATCGGAGAGATCCTGACATCCTTTTGAGCAGACCAGAGCGCTCCTAGCACACCACACACGGTAGGATTATCTAATAAGTTTGGTGATTGTGCACATTTTCAAGATTGCTAAAAGGGGAGGAGTGGGTAAAAATCGGCAATGATCATTATTCTGCATCCTACAGAGAAATGTGATTCTCTCTCATTGGCTGGCTAACAAACAGCCACCAGGCTTGTTTAAAGCCTTGAATGGAACTCAGCCTAACGTGGCGGTGCTGAAGAGTCGTACTGAGTCACAGATATGAGAAATTCATAAGAAACCTGCAAGTCCATATACATCATGTGAAATATAGACTGCACTGTACCTAATGTTTCCATTTCCCTCTATTTGGGGCCTTTGCACACACAAACACACACGCACGCACGCACGCATGCACGCACACACACACACACACACACACACAATACAACACTCAGAACCTTGTCCTGCAGAGATGAAAACAGAAAGCACCTATCTGACACCTTTTCACGTGTAGCTGGGCCTCTCCACCAGCAGACGGTGTTACGGCCCAAACGGACCACCCTGCTCTCCGACATAACACGTTTCTGATTCTCCTGCTCAGCATGCTTTAGTTAGACCCTCAGCTCAGCCCACCCTTCCCTCCTGTCCATCTATCAGCCCGCTGTGTGACTCATGTATTATTGTAGCGTTAACGCAGGAAGGCACCCGCTGACCGGAAGATCTGCTTCTGCAGATTGAGCCACCGACTAAATGACGCTTCCTGTCTCCCACCCCTTACACCCGGTCTGATGTTCCTATAGAACCGTTACAGCAACATTAAACGCTACTGTATAG